>JAUMHM010000005.1:39761881-39775851 GCA_032362435.1 Melikaiella ostensackeni
ATAGTTTTAACTCACTATTCATTGTTCGATTGAAGATTATATGAAATTATATTTATAATTTCGTATTACAAAACTGGGAGGGGATCAGCTTCAGCGTCACGTGACATTTAGAGGGCCGGGGGGGGGGGGGGGTCAACGAATGTCACAAATTGTCACAAGAGGGAAGGGTGAGTAAAAAATCATTTAAAAAGCGCCATGTAATACGTGGAATCGCCCCTAAAAGCTTTAAAATCCATTGAAGTTCTTGGGGAACACCTGAAATCTGTTAAGGTCCTCTGAAATTTCTCGAAAATTAGCAAATCTTTTTAAATCCTTTGAAATCTTTTAAATATCATTCATATTATGGGTACCTTCTTAAACTCCTTTTTCAATTTTCAGAAATCCTACAAAATTCTTTGAAAACCCTTAAAAATTGTAAAATATCGTTGATTTCATTGGAATTTTTTGAAATACCCTTCTAAACTCTTTAAAATTCTTTGAAATCCCGTGAAATTGATAAAATCCCTCAAATTTGGTTAAATCCCTGGTAATCCCACAATACTCGAGCGAAATCCCGTAGAACATCTTGAAATCTGTAATATCTTTCGAAATTCCTTCATAAATGACGGAATCCTTGCAATCCTCCGAAATCTTAAATGTCTCCATTTAAATTTAAAAAACTGAATTGAAAGAAGAGGAAAGAGAAAGAAAGCAACCTCTAAATCCTCTTCCTTCTTTTTTTCTCTCGTTTCCTTTTAATTTGATTTTTTTAATCACAATGAAAAACATTAACAAAAAATCTACCAATGAGCACCGAACCGTTAGTAGATTTTTTACAAATGATTTCTATTGTGATTTTTAAAAAATTTAAAGAAGAAGACGAGAGAAAAAAAGAAGAAACGGGCTTTGGAGGTTGCTTTCTTTTTCTTTCCTTTTTCTTTATTTTGGTTTTTTGAATTTAAATGGAAACATTTAAGAGTGTTTTGCCTAAATTTGATGATTGAATTCTCCTTAGTTCCTAATTTCCAAGAATTTCGTAGTTAAATTTGAATGTTGGAAGTTACAGAGAAATTGAAATTTTGATTTATTCTGAACTTAATTTCTTAACTTTTATTTTATGGAATCTTTTAATTTCTTTTAAAATCCTATGAATCCCTCGAATATTGTAGAATCGCTTGAAATTTTTTAAACATCGTAAAAACTCCTTGAAATTTTTGAAATCTCGGAAAATTATTTGAAATTTCTTGGAAATTTTCTATAATCCTACAAAATTTTTTTAAATTTCATGGAACTACTTGGAATCTTTTAAAATACATTATATTCTTTAAAAATTCTTAAAAAATTTTTAAATCCCTTAAATCTTGTACAATCCTGAGAAGTCTTCTGAAATCTCGTACATCTTGGAATCTTTAATATCTTTTAAATATCTTTAAAAACGTTAAAATCTTTAAAATCCTCTAAGACCCCATAAAATTACATGAAATCCTTAGAAATCCCTTGAAGTCCTTTAAAAATTTCATTCCATTTCATTTACTCCCTAAAATCTCCTGAAATCCTGTGATAAACCCTTTCAAAATTCCTTGAAATGTTGAAAATCTCTTGAAATTTGTTTGGAATCTTTTGAAATACCCAAAAATATTTCAAATCCTTCAAAATCGATCAAAATTTTTAAAATATTTAAAGTCCTTTAAGACTCTGACATTGCTTAGGTCTGGTAAATCCCTACCAATCCCTTAAAATACTTTGAAATCCCATAAATTATCTTAAAATTTCCACAAAATTTTTGGAAACTTTGAAATCTTCTGAATTTAGATGAATCTCTAGAAATCCCTCGAAATATATGAAAGTCTATGAAATCCCTTGGAATCTTTTAGAACACTCTAAAAGGTTTGAAACCCTATACAATCCCTTCAAAATTTTTGGAATAACTTGAAATGTTTTGCAATCTTTTGAAATTGCGATTTTTAAGATGGCAGATATGTTATTTTAACCAATCAGCGAAGAAGTTTGATAGTATGTTTAAAGGCAAAGTGAAAAAATAGTTCTATTAGCGAACAATTTGAGAAAGTATTAGCAAAATAGTTGCATCGTTTAAAAAAGTGTCATAAAGTACCTTTACGCTTTTTAATGTCCTCCATAAGGTTTAAAGTTTCCTGAAAATTCTCGCCTTGTTTTGTCATGATGAGCAAGGACCTCAAAAAAATTGAAGAGAACGGTCCTAAGGGCGCGCTCAGATTCGCAAGCTTGCACTCAATTTTATGAAATTTATCAAAAGCTTCAGATCTACACTCTTCAGAGCAATAAAAAAGCAACGCACAAGAACTGCAGGGAATCGGGGCCTTGGTCGTTCTGAAACAATTCTCGCAGAACCATTCCTTTCCATTCGGACTCTCATCGCCTTCTTTTGATGTAACCATTACGTATGGTTTTTGAATCATCAAAACATCCCCAATTTTGATATCATGTTTTGCGATAAAATGTCTACCATAAAAATTGCTGTACACCAAACCAAGGGCGCTACTTACTCCCTTAATTTCTGTATTTTCACCATACGAGAGTGTCGATTTTTCGTCGACGATGTAGTTTTTCGTTGAATTAGGTGAGTTATTCAGGAGTAATTTCTGTATAAGGATTTTTCGATTTTCCAGATTTTTCTTTTGTTCTTCAGTAATTTGGAATTCAAGAGCTCTTTCAATATCTTTTAAAGATTCAGGATAGGCTTTTAATTTCTGCAAAGCCATGGAACGATAATAATAACAGTGAGCTGTTATATTTGAAGATGAAGGGGCAACACGTAAAGCGTTTGTGAAAGCTTTCAAAGCTTCGTTGTTTTTATTATCAGCCAAGGCCTTCTCTCCTGTGAAAAGAAATTTTTTCTATGTAAATTTCAGTTTATCCCTTTTTTTTAGTACTGTACTTTCAGTAAAATAAAAGATGTTTGATATGAAATAATTAATTGAATTCTTGTCCAATAAAGCTATGGTATATGGAAACGAGATAAAAATCAAAGGCTGCATTCTATCAAGTTTTTCTTACACGCTACACCGGTTAGACCAAATAGGTCTCCAATGAGGTCCGCTTTCGTACACCCAACATAACTCTATGAGTCTATGCAAAGAAGCGTCTCCCACTCTTCCCTCTTTTCTCTTACAGAGGAAAACCACCCAAACTGCCAGTTTTCAGTATATCGTGCTCTTGATAACATCAACTATGACGACAAATTTCCTATAAATCATATAAGGTTAGTTGTTCTCTTCAATTAAATCTTTGTGAAATTCCTTTCAAACCCTTTTTAAACTTTTGGAATATTTTAAAGAATTTTTGTTCAATCTTCGAATATTTTGAGAATTCTCGAAATCTTTGAAATATTTTTGAATTTTCTTGAAATTTTTGAAACTTTTTGAATATTTTTAAATCTTTGTTAAATCTTTTTAATCCCTTAAAACCTTGTATAAACACTTTTGAGACTTTATGATGTTTGATCATCTCTTCATCACATGTGTATTCAATCAAGCACAACTCGTCATTAGTTCTTTTGTGAAATCTTTAAAACTTTGAACTATTTCGAGATGTTTGACATCTTCAAAATAATTGTTAATTCTCAGAAAATCTTTGATACCTTTTGTAATAATTTGAGATCTTTGAAGTTTCCGGGGAAAAAAAAGAAACCTCATAGAATAATTTCAGATCTTTTAAATCCTTCGAATTCTTATGAAACCTTTTGAAATCTTTAAAAAATTTTCTCAAATCTTTAAATCTTATGAATATTTTGAGATTTTTGAGATCTTGGGAATGTCTGCGAATTCTCTTGAAACTTTTGTGACCTTGTGAATATTTTGAAATCTTTGTTAAATATTTTTAATACATAAAAATCATTTACAAAAAATTTTGAGACTTTATGATTTTCGATCATCTCACCGTCACATTTGTATTCAATCAAACAACTCGTCATTAGTTCTAAACCTATAAAGTTACCCAAGTCAACCAAACAACAATTGTCGACTCAAAAAAATAATAATTTTATAATACTTAAGAATTGTTACCATCTCTTCGTCATAACTTACATTAACTTTAACCACTCGATATTAACTCTAATTTTTAATTCAGTCAAATAAATATTTTTTTAAATTACAAAGTCAACCGGAGAACAATTGTTGCATCCAAAGAAATTATTATTTATAAGATTTTGTAATTTTCATCACCCCTTCGCCACAATTTGTATCCATTTCAATCGTACTCATTTTTTCATTAATTTTAAATCACACTTCGTCTCTAATCAATCAATGTTTTAAATGATTATTGTCCTACCATAGTCAACCAAAGAACTAGATTTACCGAAGTAATATTTTTGTAGACATATTTAGTATTATAAACACCCTTACTTGTACTTTTTTCAGAAATAAAATTCACTGAAGAGGGCCACTATCGTGTGCCGAAACGTTTGAAGCTATTCTTCTTTCCGTTGTGTACATATATTGTACACCTCTCTCTAATGAGCCGGAAAGACGGGTATTCTCAAAGTCTATTTTTGAATTGTGAACTTTTTGGGTATTCTTTTTCAGTACACAAAAAATTTTAACAAGAAAATAGATTTTATTTCGATCTTTAAGAAATATTCTAATTGTATTTAATCAATGGGCCCTAAAGCCACTTCGATCACCAAAAATTTCA
Organism: Melikaiella ostensackeni; assembly: GCA_032362435.1. Taxonomy (NCBI): domain Eukaryota; kingdom Metazoa; phylum Arthropoda; class Insecta; order Hymenoptera; family Cynipidae; genus Melikaiella; species Melikaiella ostensackeni. Next base: position 39,766,532 of record JAUMHM010000005.1, read on the forward strand.
AAATAATTTCACGACAGAGGGTCAATAGAATCCCCTCCTATACACATTTCGAATTATTATTAATTAATCTTTTTTACGGACTGCCCTTCACCTATATTGCCAGAAGGACCAGGGGCTACTCTTTTGTCATATAATTAAAGAAATGTCTAGGCGTTGTATAAAAATGTACTATATTGTACTATAGTAATTGATATATACCTCACTGATTGTAAGAAACCTTATTTTTCTATAGAATATCTCCTGGGATTGAAAATTTGATTGACTTGAACAATGGCTTCTCGTTTCATTTTCTTCTTTGTAAAACAGAAACCTTATTACTTTAAAGAAACGCGTGATAGTTTTCTTCAAATTACGTCTCAAATTTTGTAACATTTGCGAATGGTTGTTCTTTAGGAAGAAAAAAATTGTATACACATTCCAATTTAAAACGCTGATTTAATTTTTGTACCAAAAGGTTTACTTTTAATACTAAAGTACTATAGTATCATGGCTTTTCTCAATTTCATCCTTTTAGTTGAATTTTTTATTTAAATACTTTTAATTTATCATCAAAAACAAGATTCAATGGAGAGAAATAAGGAAATTAATCTATTTATACATATTTTCACAAAAAAGTGATTCAGGGTAGCCTCTAGACCGAGAAACCAGGAAATAACAGTGAATTTATTTTTTTATCGGGAATTTTTCAAAAAATTATGTAGGAAGAGCTTTCCAATCACTTCATACATGACTTTTAAGAATTTTCATTTTTCAGTTCTTATTTCCAATCGTTCATTTTGAAATTAAAAAACATTTCAAGTGGATTAACTGTGTATTTAAATTAATTAAAGATTTATATAAATTAAACTGTAATGCTTAAAATTTAATAATAATTGACTGTGGGAAAATTTATGAATGAACAATTCTAAATCTGTTAAAAATTGAACGATTTTTAAATTGAAACGTTTTAAATGTTCTAAATCGAAAGCCCTAATAGTTAAGCAATTGTAAACTTCAGGTTAAAGCTTCATGAATTATTATCAATTTCTAAATAAATTCAAAGTCGTGGATTCATAATTGGACAACACTCACAAATTGAAAATGTTTCAAATTGAACAATTTCTAATTGGATACTTCAAAAAATTTATCTTCTGAAGTTGAGAAATATTTTTGACTGTTTCTTGAGAATGAACAATTTTAAATGAAGTTTTCAAAAGAGAATAATTTAATATGAAGCATTTCAAATGATATGGGTTGAAATTGTTCAAAACTGAACCATTTTAAATTGAAAGTACAAATAGTTGATGATTTGCTTAGCAATTTTTACTGAGTTGAAAGGAAAGGAAATCTTAGTTTTTAATTTTTTCTGAATTAGAAAAGAGATATTTTTTTGAGATTTTTATTGTATTGACAGAGGGCAAGTTCTGATTTCTTAACATTTTTCTTAAGATGGAAGGGGCGAATGTTTTTTTTCTGAACTGGAAGAGGAACATTGTTATTGAGTTGGAAGAAAGGAAATTTTGATCTTTAATTTGCTTTCTGAATTGAAAATGGATTTTTTTTTTTTAAATGTTTCGAGTTCAGAAAAGTTTCACATTGATGAATTTAATTTGTAGTTTAGTTTTAATTACTCTGAATTCGAAATTTTTCAGCTTTAAAAGATTTAATTTCTAAATTTAATCGAAAGGTTAAGTGCTGCGAAAAATATTATTTTATTTTTTGAAATAATTTGTTACCTATAAAAAATTACACTTATTTTAATAAAGAATATATAAAAACGATAATTTTCTTATTTCCCTCTAATGATTTTTCTCGTTTTTGATGATAAATTAAAGGTATTTAAATAAAAATTTCAACTAAGAGGATGAGTTTGAGAAAAGCCATGATTCTATAGTATTACAAATACTAGTTGAAAGATTACTAAAAAGAGCCTATAAATTAAAAAGCCACAAAGCATCCAAATTTCAAAGCTTTCGAATCCAAAAAACTAAATATTTATTGAAAATCTTAAAAATTTCAATATTTTTCAAAATTTGAAAGACTTTAAATTGTAAAGCAATTGAGTTCAAAACCGTATTAATTTAGAAACTTTGATACTGAGACGCTCTTAAATTTATAATTTAAAGATTTGATAGTATTGTGTATCATGAAATATGTTTGTCTTTCAACTTGAAGGACTAAAAATGCCAAACCATTTACAGTTTGAAAAAATAAAATTCTAAATTTTAAAAAATTTCCTTATTCACATGCTTGCAATTGTGAAGCATAGCCTATGTTGTTAACATATTATTATACAAAAAAGTTGTCAATTAATAATAAGGCCGACATAGAAGAAACCACAATTCCTCGAATTTTTGCTAGTATGTAAGAAATCGTTTTTTTTCAATAAAAATTATTCAACTATTTATGATTCAATTTATTTATATACATCTTCCTCTCAAAGGCCGTAAAATTATCAACACTGAAAAATAGAGCTAGAAACGGTAAAACATCTGCATTTGAAGCTTAAATTGTTATAAGTTTGACCTTTGAAAGTTTGAAATTTCAAACTTTCTGAATAACATGCTTCTGTGTAACATGCATTTTTCGCGGTTCCCGTTTATATCAGTAATTATATTTTTTGAATAAAAATATTCCAGCATTATGTTTTCCAGATAATTGAAATCCGTTTCCGCTCTAAATGCGGAATTTTCATTTGGGAGGTATAAACAGATATAAAAGTTCGTTCGTTTAATTAATGAAATTCGTATATCTCGCAGAAGCTTTAAATTGGTTTCATGAAACATTATCGTGATGGCAGGCTAATTTTCTTTCTAAAAGCTAATTATTTTCGGGTTATCTACCCGACGGATGATTTTAAATTCCCGGTCATATCCCGGTTTTCTCCCGGTTAATTCTTAATTTTTTTCCAGCCAGTTTGAAATATTTCAAAAGATTTGAATGATTTCAAACGCTTTTTAAAGATTTCAAGAGATCTCGAAACATTTTAAATGATTTTTAAAGATTTTAAAGATTTCTGGTTTGGAACAGGAAATTCTGAAAAAAGATTACGAGTATAATTCTGAGTTGAAACATCAGATAGTTTTTGGTCATAAGAATTACAATTCTGATTTGGGACAAAGAATTTTGTAAAAGAATATTAATTCTGAATTCGAACAGGCATTTTTCAAATTCTCTTCTTCTAAATCAGCAATGAAATCATTTTCCAAAATTCTCGTTCCATTTCAAAAATTCTCTGTTCCAAGTCAAATAATAATTCTTTATGGAAGTTCCCTGTTCGAAAGTAAAAATTATCATTTTTATGGAATTTTCCTGTTTCAAAGTCTAAATTAAAATTCTTCACGGGAATTCCTTGTTCCGAGTCACAGTTACATTCATTTCAACAGATTCTCTGTTTGAAAGGATAAGTTTCAAATCCTGTCAAATTTTTATTTGCAAAAGAAAAGAATTTTTAAATTTAAACAAATTCTGGTTTAAAACAAGAAACTTTCTAAATCTGACGAATTCTAACTCGGAACAGGGACTATTTTTTTAAATTCCCCTTTTATAAATGAGAATTAAATTTATTTTCCAAAATTTCACGTTCCATGTCGAGAATTGCCTCTTGCAAGACAAAATTAAAATTCTTTTAGAAAATTCTCTGTACCACGACACAATTAAATGCATTTTCAAAATTCCCTGTTCCACGTCAGAATTATATTTGTTTATCCAATTTTCTATTATAATTTAGAAATACAGTAACTCCCTTTTTCCAGAATTTGGAAGAGGGAAGTTTCAAATTGTGACGAATTTTGACTTGGTGCAGGGATTTTTTTTCAATTCTCTTCTTCGAAATCAGAATTAAAATTTTTCTCAAAAATGCCCTATCACAAGTAAAATTATATTCCTTCACGGAATCTCCCTGTCCTGAAGTGAATGTTATAATTCGTAACGAAATTTCCTGTTCTAAAGTGAACCTAAAAAAAAAATGTAATTCTTTACGAAATACCCTGTCTCAAAGTAAAAATTATGATTCTTCACGGAAATTCCCTGACCCAACTCAGAATTCTAATTATTTTAGAAAATTCACTATTTCAACTCAGAATCAGCGTAATCAAATATATGAAGTCACTTTTAAATTGCATATTAGTACATTTGATAGAAAAATCTCGCTCACTGAATCGAATTTCCGGTCATGTGTAATTCAAATAATTAATTTTATTGATCTAAGAATTATGTTTACATTGATTCAAGTAAGAAAAAAATTATCAAATAAACAATATTTCTTTGTCAGACTTATCAAGTTTAAGTACAGCCGAATTACAAAATATCTGCAAATTATTAAGAATTCATTATATTAAGAAGCCTATAAATTGATCAACTTCTGAATTTTGAAAGCGCTTGAAATCGAAAAAATCCAGATTCGAAAGCTTTCAAAACTTATAAATTTTGAAGATTTAGAGGCCATCAAATTCGAAAAAGTTTAAAATTTTTAATTTAAACTTTTTCCAATTTATAGTCTTTGAATGAGATAACAAGCACTTTACTGAGTGAACAATTTTAAAACTAAATAATATTTTGACAAAAATTCAATGGTTCTGGTCACAAACCAATCTCAATAAAAAGACCCTAATAATTTAATAAATGACCGAAACCATTTCAAATCAGGCAAGCAGTGCAACTTCAAGTCACAAAAACATTCGTCTCTTGAATATGTTGTTTTTTAAATGAAATCAGGCGGCACGTATTTTACCGTTTTGAGAAAAAAATCATTTCCGCGAAGTTATGAGCATTTGCAATTTTAGGGTTTTTTCAGAAAAACCTCAATTTTTCTTTTAACCTTTATAACTTTTGACCTAAATAAGATATTCAAGTTCTCTTTCCTGACTCAAGTGAGCTTAATTGTCTTCTTTTGAAATCCGCCAGAAAATTTGCAAAATGTTTAAAATTAGCAAAATGGCGACGGTTTTTCTGAAAATATTAAAATTCGATTTTCTCAAAAACCTCACCTTTTTTTCTCAAATTTTTTCGCTAAATTGGTAGTCCTATAAGTGAGACATCCTGCGAGTTTCATGCGGGCCAAGCCAATTTTGTAGCTACGAAAATTTTTTTTCGAAAAATTTAATTTTCGCATTTTTCTAACAAACAATGACCGAATCTACAAAATGCTAAAAGGAAAATCTCCTAATATTAAAAGCGAATTTCTCCCTTAGCATTTTGTCAAATCGTTCGTTGTTTGAAAGAAAAATGCGAATATTCAACTTTTTGGAAAAAAAAATTCTCATGCCCAAAAAACACACATAATGTCTTCCTTATAGAAGTAACAATTTAGCGAAAAAATTTGAGCCAAAGAAGATGGGATTTTTGATAAAATCGACTTTTAATATTTTCAGAAACACCGCCGTCATATAATAAATTTTCAGCATTTTGTCAATTTTCCGGCGGATCTCGAAAGGCGGCGATTAACCTCACTAGAGTCAGAAAAGAAAACTGAAATATCTCAATTAAGTCAAAAGTTATAAAGGTTTAAAGAAAAAAATTGTGCTTTCTTTCAAAAAACAACCCTAAAATTTCAAATACTCATAAATTCGCAAAAATTTTTTTTTTCCCCAAAACGGTAAAATACATGTAGTCTTATTTATTTTAAAAAACAACATATTTAAAAAGGCGAATGATTATGTGTTTTGAAGTTACACTGCCTGTCTGATTTGAAATGGATTCGGTTAATATAAACTGTATTACCTTAAGCTTATTATTATTAAAAAATAACCTTGATTAGGGATGATAAAAGAATTGTTGAATTCTCCAACGAATTTCATCTTGACGGGCCCTTCATATTTTTTTTACATAAGTACGAAATATCGGGTATTTTTTATGACTGTTTTTATTCGCATGTTAATGAAAAAGGGTCGAGTTCACATGTGGAGGGGAGTTGGAGGATGAATAGATCAGTTTTGTCATTGAATACTGCTATTATCCGTTTTCCATTTTTAAAATATGAAATATTGAGAATTATTATAATTTTTTTATTACCGTATGTGCAGAATTGCAGATACTGGGTATCATTTAGGATATTTCTTTATACACGGAACGAGCTTCACGTGTGCTGTATGAAACGTTTTTAAATATTTTTTTAAGTACCATTATCCCGGAAAAAAATGTTTGATATGGTACTTGGAAAATTGTTAGAATTTATAAAATTTTAATCTCGTAAGATTGTAATGTTGTTAAGTTTAAAGATGTAACGACACAAATATGTAAATTTGCAAATCTGTAAATGTAAAAATATACTGTAGAGTTCTAAGGTGTCAAACTGTAAAGTGTAAAGCAGGCCTGGACAGAGGCGGAGAAATTTGTTCATTTTTCAAATGTTGGCATCGGTAGGAGGGATGCCAACATCTGTAAAATGAATGAAATTCCCTGACCTTGCTTAGGCCTGGTGTAAAGTAGAAAGTTGTAAGAGGTAATGTTGTAAGGTGTAAGGTTGCAATATGTGTAAAGTTATAAGGTATAAAGTTGTAAAGTGTGAATTTGTAAGGCGTAAAGTTGTAAAGTGTAAAATTATAATATTTAAAGTTATAAGGTGTAATGTTATAAAGTGTAAAATTGTAAAGTGTAAATTTTGTGAATTTTTACCTTGTTTTTGACTTTTTAATTTTTTTATATTGTGTTGAAGATTGCTGTACTTACATATGCAGCAAACACCGAAACCAAGTGCACACGGTCCGTGGGACTTGCCATGTTGGATCCGACACTCGTACGTGTTCATGCATATTCCTCGACGTCGCTTATCCTCGGAAAAGCACTCTTCTTCCACCGGTACGGGAAAAAAATTGAGAACTGCAAATAGTTACATCAGAGTTTAACGATGGTAAAAAGAGAGCACTCCTCATGCCATCCTCGCATCAGCCAAAAAAAAGTAAACCACCTTGTCGACTGTAATGTGAGACTCAACCTTCAGTTTGACGTTGAGTGATAATGGACGAAATGTTTCTCTTATGTGTGAAAGGGTGCTTTTCAGAGTATTTAGAATGAATTTAGGTATTGTATTTCCAACCCAAAGAACCTTTCTCTAAAATTGACACTATCCTCCCCCTTCAAATATTGTAAAATAAAAAATTCAGGTACTATACCGTGAACTGGGGCTAAGCGGCACATGTGGGGGAAAGCGGCGCACCCTTGATTCCGTATTTCTAAATACGGTATTTATTTCTTCTGAGTAAAAAATAAAAGGGCTTGCTACTAACAATTGTAAAACTTCAATTGAAAAACGTAGAAGAAGCAGTATCGCGTTTTAAATACAGAATTAAGGGTGCGTCGCTTTCCCCACATACGCGCCGCTTCACTCCGGTTTACGGTACTTTATGAAGAAGCAATTTTTTCAAACTTATTTGCTGATTCCAAAATATCTTCCAAAGCTTAATATTATCTAATGAAAAAAAAAATAAGTAACATCAAGTATCCGCTTCTTTCACATAGGTAGTTTTAATCAATAATTTATTGATCATAAGAATGAAAGTACTGTTTAAATAAAATTACATATGTACACATAAATAATGTGATAATTTCAAAAATGGGTAAACAAGTGAAAAAAATTCTGAATATTTTTTTCCCCTTTGTCTTCAATGAATTTTCTTCAAGAGCAGACTCTGCTTTAGAGACTTCATATAATAAATAGGTATACAGCTTCAAAGTGTTCGCCATAATTCACACCTCTTCTACTTTTTTATGGTCGTTCGTGCTTTTTTCTCATTTTCCCAGACACTCAAACATAACACCCATCATATAATCAGAAATTAAATTGTAAATTTCAACCTATGGATATATTATATAATATGTGGGTGAAAATCAAAAAGTTGGAATTATTCAATTTTAAACTTTTTTGAAAAAATTATTTCAGAACAATATAATAGTATATTATGCACCAAGGGGGAAAACAGGGACTTTTTCAAAGATTGTATGTTTTCAATACGAGTCGTAGGTGAGCGCACACGAGCCGCAGGCAAGTGGAAAGTGCGAGCTGGAGACGAGTACTGAAAAAATACACGAGTCGTAAAAAGTCCCCTACCCCTTGGTGCATACGATATTTTTTATAACAAACGCATGATTTCAGACACGATTGGAATACAGGAATGATTTCTGCTCATATGGAAGAAGTTTGGAGACTTTATTTTTACTTTAATATGAATTTAAGAAATTCTGAAAATTCTTGAAAATTTTTGTCATTTCAAATTTTTTGAAATATTTGAAATTCTGAACATTTTAAAAGATTTTGAAATTTTGAAAATTTTTGAAATCTTTCAACGCGATCAAGTGATCACTTGACAATTTTCATTATTCGCCCCTGACGTCATTTTTTACTCCCTAGGGACTGAAAAGTAGAACTTTAGCCACGCTTCATAGGTATTGAAAAGGGCTGAAATCATGCACGTGATATGAAAAACCTTCTTTTTCTCTTCATATAACTTACAATTAGAGATAAAATAATAATAAGCGAGTAGAAGAAGTAGGCCCCTATTTAAATTGAGATTTTTTTTTGCAATATAATTAATGAAAGAGATTGAGGTTATTTACGATAATTTAAAAATTAAACAATAATGGGTATATCGATTATTTTCCATCTTACAACTAACTTCACTCAATAAAAATAGATTTTGTGTTACCGGATGATAAGATTATCAAAAAAAAAGTTATTACTTTGAAGTATATTTTTAAGTGAGAATAACCTATCAATAAATTGTCTTCCAGGTAAGAAATGCATATTTTTGTTCATGGTTCTACTCACCTTCAAAAAATGCTTCTTCTAATAATAAATCCGTGTTACCGGATGACATCGAATTGTTGTACGATTTTTTTCGGGCTTCTAAATCTGTTATTTTGGTCAAATGAAGACACTTTACGTGTTATTATTTAAATGTTCACATCTTGAGGTATATTCAATAGTCTTCAATTGGTAATCAATTACAGTGAAAGAATTCAACTCGTGGGCATTTAAAAAGTATGTAATACTCTGTAATTATAATTAGAAGCAAAAAAAAAACTTTATTTTTAAATTTGGCAATGAATTCTGAAGTTATACGTGTATTGTTAATATTATCTTGAGCTTTCTTCTAAAAGATATATCGCCATAAATGTGAAAAAATATGGTAAGGGACTCGTTAACGGATGAGATTTACTCATATTTAGGGGAAATGGGTCTAAAATATCCAGTTTAGAATAGAAACGAAAAATACTCTCAATTATTAAATAATTATTAACAATAAATTGTATAACAGGCAATAGTCTTATGTATCCTAAACATTGCAAAATTGAAGGTCACAAAGAAAACAGTTAAATAAGTAAAAAATGTCGAAAAAAACGGC
>JAUMHM010000005.1:39789254-39804494 GCA_032362435.1 Melikaiella ostensackeni
AAATCGGGGATATCTTGAACTTAGCAGCTAACGTTTTGGTTTGCGCCGAAGTTCAGCGTGATCATAATACCTTAAGGTGCTTGAAATGACTCCGATGTTTATTTGGACCACATTACGATTACATCTACATGGGTGAATTGTTTGATGTAATATTTTTACTATCCAATCTGAAGGCAATAATCTGTAAGTATACAGAGAACTTTTTCCGGAAAATGTTTTTTTTTTTAATTGAAGATGGAGCATTTTTGCGCCTGAAAGCGGCAATCAGAGGCAAGTCATTTCTATCAATTGCAGAGTTGCAATGGCCCGGAATGGCTTCAAAAAAATGCTCCATCTTCAATTACAAAAAAAAAAAAAAAACAACAAAAACATTTTCGAGAAGAAGCTTTCTGTATACTTAGAGATTATTGCCTCGTATAGGGGCCCTCTTCAGTGCCAGATTATAAAAAATAATAATGCATGCATAAATATACGTGTTTGTCTTCCACGTGCGGTTTCCTTTTCTCCACCACTCCCTCTCTCCTTATGTGTTTTATCAGGTTTTATCTTATCGCTGTAGAAGGTCAAGTGAATTTTTAGGCTGTTAAACAGTAATCTAATAAACACTATTTTCACTGACGCTTTACACAGCACCAATCACACAACTGTTTAAATTCGAAAGGAAGTTGAAATTGAGATAAAAGGCACAACCAAGTGTAATATTAAAAAAAAGGAATTTATTTTTATTTTTTAAGGTTAGCTTTCGACGTAAACACGAGTGTTTTGATATCCGCTCTGTATCAGATCACACCGAGAACTGAAAAAAGCATTTTCAGAGGTCCTGTAGTTTAACGACTTTCGAAATTCGAAGAAAATCGAAGGAGAGATACTTTAACTTTTTTAAACGGTCGTGGTAATGAGGCCTACTGTCTTCGCAAAACCTGACACTCGAGCCACTTGAGAACACGGTGGTCAGTGGCCCACTTGTTCTCAAATTTTTATCTCTTTATAACGGGGTAGTATATTTTTGAAAGATTTTCCTCGTCGGTTCTCAAATGGACCGAATGATTATTACTAGCAATGTGGCAAATTTGAAGCACCAGACGTTCACGATAAGAGCCCTCGTTCGCTAGAATTTGATTTACTACAGTTATCTTAAGTTTAAAAATGAGCATTGTTAAAAATGATGTATAAAATCGAGCAAAAGATTCCCATTGTTGATTGTAACTATTTTGAAAGACAACTTAAGACGAACTTTAGAAAAACATATTTCAGGTTCAAATTATTTATTTGTCAATAGTTATTTAGAGTCTTATGTTTTTGCTTTCTCTTCAAGTAAAGGTTGCAATTCTTATTTAATCCTAATGTTGTAGGGCTCATTTTATTCCTTGAAGGATTCTCCACAAATCTCTTAGATACGGTTTTTATTATGAAAATTTTATTTAAGAATTGCACAATTGTTAATTTTATAGACAATATTTTTCTTCAATAAAATTTTTTTAATTGAAACGTACTACAGAGGTTTGTAGAGAATCCTTCAAGGAGTGAAATGAGTTCTAAAACATTAGGATTAAGTAAGAATTGCAAGTTTTGCCTAAACAGAAAGTAGAAACATAAAACTCTGAATAACTATTGTTAAATAAACAATTTTAAGCTGAAATAATTTTTTTCTGAAGTACGCCTTCAGTTCTCTTCCAAAATTAGTTATAATTGACAATGAAAATATTTTCCTCGATTTTATAAATTATTTTCAACAATGCTCATTTTTGAACTTGAGATAACTTTAGTTATTAGTACATCCCTAATTCCCTAAGGCCATGTACCACTTATCCGATTCCCACCTTACCGACATTTTTTCCTGTGATTTTTTTTTGCATGATGGATCGCAGGCATTTTAGAAGCTTAAGAACAATAATTTAAACCCATGTAGGTTTTGAAGCTTTTAAATTATTTCTTTTTGCAATACATAAAGTTGCAAATTTCTTAATCAAAATTGGAAACAGAGATGAAAACTAAAGTTTTCACGTTTTTCGGAATTTAAAGTTTGAAAATATGTAAAAATTGTTCAATTCGCAGCATTAAATGATTTATTTTCGACCGACTTGACAATGGAACTGTTTATTTTTTATCAATACAATATTAGATTAATGTTTATTAATTTTTGACCCATACAATTTTTAAAAAGTCTATTTTTCATTTCAATTAAACAATTTACTCTTCAGCTTTGACCTTTGATCATACAAGAATGGAAATTTTTCATTTATGTAATCTTCCCACCTTTAAAAATTTTCATTTTCAGTTCGTCGAATTTTATATTAGCATAATTTTGATTTTCGATTTTTAAATTTCGAATCTTTCACAAATTGAAAAATTTGTGAATGTTCAAAGTTTAAAATTTTAATTTGTCATTTTTTAACGTATAAAATGTGTATTTGTCCACATTGACAGATGTAAATTAAAAAAGTTGCAATATTAATAACTCGTAATTAGAAAATGGTCTGCATACCTATCGAGTATCGAGCGTTCATTATATCAGCTGTGCATCACTAACAGGTAGATGATCAGAGTTAGAAATAAATTTTTTAGGACTAATAAATTTCCTACTGAGAGTCCATTGGATGAATATTAATTTGTTAAAACATTATTTGCCAATGGCGACCCGCTTACGAAAAAAGACTTCAGAAAAAATTTATACATTGAAATGTTTATTTATTAAATTGTCATGTAAAATTTTATAAAACTATATGAATATTACATTTTTTATCACTTTTTCCCAATACGAAATTCGCTTTTTCGAATGTTTATCTTTTGCTTCGAACACGCATTTTTTCTAGGAAAATCATTATTTCGTTGTAAAGGAGATGTTTTTTTTTAGAATTGGCATTAGGATTTAGAATTTTTATTTTATAAAATAAAAATTCTAGACCCTAATAATGCCAATTCTAAAAAACATTTTCTTGGCAATTTTACACTGTAGGTCAATTAAAACCGATATATTTTGAAAAATCAGCACATATATTATTTAGCAATCATTATTGCTTTCGCATCTTCTAGTATTTATATTTTCAAATGAGAATGTGTAAGTGGTGTTTTAAACTAAATATTTAATCTTAAATGAATTTTTATAGGCAAAAATTTAAAATTATTTCTACTCATTTCAAAGGATTATTATGATTTCCAAAGATTTCAAGGAATTTCAAAGAATATCACAAGATTTAAGGAATTTTATAGGTCTCTTTAAATTTTTTAAAGATTTAAGGTATTTAAAAAATTTCATGGGATTTTTGGAGAACTTTAGAGAAGAAATTTCATTTATTTTATTTTAAATGAGTTCTACAGATTTCTATTTCAAAGATTTTAAAGATTTCAGTGAAATTTTGAACGATTTTGAAAATCATATCAAGGGAATTAATACATTTTTGCTGTGTAAAGTTTATTTATGCAGAATTGATTTTTTTGTGTACTTCCATATGAAATTATGAATGGTCTAAGGTAAATCGTTCCATCATAGTTTCTCTACTTTTTACAGTGGAATTTTCAACAGTTGAAGATTTATCCATTGAAAATTCAAGAAGAACACAAATTTCGCATAAAAAATGATATATTTCCCTAATTTCACATGAAAATTTATTAAATAAACATTTCAAACCATAAAAATTTTGTTGAAAAAGGTCAATTTTTTAGGAAAACGGGTCACCATTGGCTAATAAAGTTTTTGCAAATTAATAGTCATCCAATGGACTCTCAGTAGAGAATTTATGAGAATAAAACAAAAATCCCAACTTTGATCATCTCCTTGTAGAATATATTTTTTGAAATACATTATTTAGCAATACATAATGAATGAAACTTTAGATTTTCTTTTTTTTCATTGTATTTTATAATACTCAATTTTCATACACAGATAGCAAACAAACAATTTTACTGATTATTATCTTTGCTGTATTATTAAACGAAAAAAGAAAAGCATTAGAATTCTTTTGAAATATATTTGATTTAAAAAATCACGGTTTTCCTACAATATGTGAAAAGTTAAAAATTTCAAGGGAACAGTATCTTAAAACGGCATCCTTACGAAAGAGTATGACAGGAAAAAAATGACATGTCTGTCATTTTTGGTGTCATTTTTTCGCGTCGACAGGAAAAATGACAGGAAAAGAATGACACACAGAAAATGACAGCCCGGTTTTTGCAATTACAGTTTTTAACGCTAATCAAAAAGTAATAATTGAAAAGGATTTTTTATACCAGATAATCGTTCCTCGTTCTATCCTGATAAAAAAATCCATTTCAGTTGAAAAATTTTGATTTTTTTTATCAGGATAGAATAAGGAGTGATTACCTGTACAGAAAATCCTTTTCAGTCATTACTTTTTGATTAACGTTAAAAACTGTAATGGCAAATACCGGCCTGTCATTTTTCCTGTCGTCAAGAAAATATGACACATAGAAAACGACAGGCCTGTTATTTTTTTCCTGTCATACTCTTTCGAAAGGGCAATAATCTGTTATACTATATTTTTCAATGCAGTAATTTCTTAGTAGAATCGCAATGATGGATTTTTTTTTTCTTCGATTTTTTTTTCATTTTATTTAAGGTACGATAGAAATGTCGACATCTATGGTATATTTTCTCAGTTTGCCTACATTTATTGCCTGTACACGTCTCATCGATCGTGTTTTCCACGAGAAAGGCTCGTTTGTCTGATTACAGGGGTAAGATATATAATATCATTTCAAATCAGAATAAAAAAATTTAACGTATAATTTACACGATTCGAAAGAAAGAAGCGTCAACTTTAAACACAAAAATTTTTCATTCGTGAATTTTTAAACAATTTTTAATTCAAATTGTTCTATTTTCACTAGCTTCTATCTTGAAATGTTTTATTAATTAACTTTTCAATCAGAAAACTCCCTGAATTTAACTACTTTAAAAATTATTTAATTTTAGACAATTTCAAGAACTTGAAACTCGAAAATGATTACCTCTTTAAAGCTGAAATTGTTTAATCGTAGACGCTTAAATCTCTAAAATTCTGGTTTTGAGGCTTTTACATTTTTTTTTGCAACATATATGGTTGAAAATTTCTTAATAATCAGGTCAAAGTTCAAAAAACCTTATGTAATTAGAAAATTCTTTATTTATAAACGCTTCTAATTTCAATCTGCTATAAATTTATTATAAAAAAATAAAGATGGGGGATATCTCTTCAAAATCTCGAGATAAGAAAAAATCGAGAAGAAAATTGAGATTCAGGCGATTTTCATAAAATGTTCCTTGAAATTATATTAGGTAAATAAAAAACTGTTCTCTTTAAAATTATTAGCTACTTAAAGCAAAATTTAGTCATTTAATAATAACTATAATTATAATTTATTATAACCAGCTTTCATAATATATTTGTTCAAATTTTTATAATAAAACCAATACTAATATTATTGGCTATGAACTTATTCAGAAAATTAAAAATTGATGTAGATCAAACTAACCCTAACTGATTATTATATCTAAAAATAATATTATCACATGATTAGTAATTTATTGATTTGTTACGCTCAAACTGATTCACCCAATAAATTCAAAAAATTATCTCTCATAGTAATTTCGATATATTCGAGAAAAAGATTATTTGAATTTCCCGCACTTAATACGCTCGTTTGTCGTTAAGGGCTAGCTCTACTTTTTTTAAGATCTTATTTATTGTTTCTTTTAATGAAAATTTAGTTTAGGTTGGTTTAAACAACAATTATAGTTCGAAAATTTTTATCGAAATGCTTAATTCAAACATATAATAACAAATTACAAATTAGTATCCTAGCAATTCTGATATTTATTATTTAAATTTGAATGATTTAATTTAATTGATTGATAAATTACCGATCGAGAAGGTGGTAAGAGTCGGTAAAATAGTTTCTTCTTCCTCCCGCTTGACCCGACCCGACCCGACCAGAATCGTGTGCAATCGTGTACAGGTCTACAGGACAGACAACTTTTGCAAAATGGCTGCCGTGACGTTCGTTACAAATCTCATTTGATATATTCTAAACAGGTTCATTAAGAAAAGTATAGATTCCGAGCGGACTTTTCACTGGTACGAGGGTAAGTTTGACAAAAATCAACGCATTTCCACCTACAATATTCGATTAAAGATAGGCTTTTTGATATTAATCTGCGAAAAATAAGTCGTTCCGTCGTTCGCCGGGCTCGCGATGGTGAAGTGGCGTGCCAACTTTCTTCTTTCAAGGAATAATAAGCTTTTAGCTTTCAGAATCACCCACTAAGTGAATTTCCCTGTAATTAATTAAAATTTTCGCCTTCGTAATTTCTTGTAGCAGAGTGATTACATTGTACATAATGTTACGAACGCATATTTTTTTGTCACCGCGCAACAAATCTACTTTTTCTCCCCGTTTTCAAGCTTTTTGAGAACTCCATAAGTTCATTTTTCATCCCGCTTTCTTATTTACAGAAAACATAATTTATTACATAAGTTTCAATATTATAATATTGTTGTGCTTTTCTTCGGGTTATTCCATTTTTTTATGTTTGTATTTTTTTGAGGTACTGTCAATTTTAAATTAACAGGGTATATTGATGTAGAATTGGTAAAAATTTAATACACAATGTTCTGAAGTGAGAATTTTATTCAGAGACATGATTGGGTTGAAATATAAGACTAGGTGATCTAGCTAATTTCAATTATAGGTTATGTCAGTTTTTTTTAATTCAATGTGAGTATTAAAATTGTTCAATTAAAGAATGTCTGTTTATGTGACAAAGAAACCGAACATTTCGGGACGGAATCCAAATTGAAGGCATAATGTCCCTTTGAAATTTTCAAGTATAGTCGATTGATTAATATTTAACAAAAATTGCTTTTATAATTTTAAGAAGAGTTATTATGACAATTTATTGTAACAAATGCCATGAATTGAAAAATGTAGTGCTTTACAAAATTAAAGGCTTTTTATGTTTGACTTTTAATTTGATTTTGGAAATTTTAAGTCAATCTTAAGTAACTAGAAGCCTTTACGATTTAACAGCTTCCATATTAAGGCTGTGAACTACCCTAATTTTTCCACTTTCTTCGATAAAAACTACTTTTTCTATACGTCTGTCAATACAATTTTACTAGAAGCTATTTGTCACGAATTGCTCGTGATAGATCTCATCATCATTGCCATTAGTTTGTTTCAAGGAGTTGATAAGTAATTTATAATTGTATTCAAAATTTATTTTCATCGTTTTCATCAGATTAACGTATGCTAACTTTCATAATTTTTTCATTCAAACAAAAAGAAGTTATCAAAATTGTACAAATTCTGGGATAATTAAGTCCATTACTTTAATCAATAACATTCTTAATTCTTTAGAAATATAATGAAAATTTCGATATTTTATAGAGTCATTAATAGTTTGCAATATATTGAACAAGTGTCTGAACTTGCAGTAATATTTAGGACTTTAAATTAGTAATGGAACCGTTTTTAACGGTTTGTAATGTTAAAATTTCTAGTCTTCAGAAAATTGTTAAAGTCTTTCGTACAGTCTATTAATTTTTATTAATTTTAGATAAATTGTACCATTCACCGTAAATTCTACAATACCTGCTATCATAGAAATGATTGCCCGTCACTAATTTTGAACCGTGATATCTAAAATAGATTCATAAAAGTTTCATTAATTATTTCTTCTCTTGTGAGTATGAACCGCGGTCACTCTACGTTTATTTCTCCCGCTCTGATTTGTTATCGGGAAACAATTTGAACTTTTCACCTGGTGTAAATACAAAGTTAAATTCTTAACTTTGTCTCAAGCGAACGTCAGTTTTATGTTTTTGTGATATTAGTGTATCCGGAGGCAAAGAGATTATTTAAGTAGCTACGTTCATTCGATTGGTAAGTAGCTGGAGAAATATTGGTATCTTCCAGCGATTACTTTTACAATTGTGATACAAACTTGAAATAACATTTTGTACCGTCAAACATTTTATAATTTTCAATAATGATTTGTAGCTTCTTGCAATTATTCGAAGCGAAAGATTATTCTGAAAGAGTGTTGAAAATTCCATTTTTAGGCTTAAGTAAATATATAATTATTAGTCAAATATTATACATAATTCATAATTATTGGTGAATAATTATGAGATAGTTATTTATAAGTTCTTCAATAGACTATGAAGTTATTAAAACTTGTACGTTCTTCAATACGTTATAAAGTTATTTTTAAAAAGTTCCAAGTTACTGGCTAGTGAGTTGTTAAAAACTGTGGTTAGAAATAATCTGGCGTAATTAGTTAGATTTACAGTGTCGTCAATTTAACGATTACGCAATTTTTCTATAGATTTTTTTCTTTGATTGAGATGGTAAGTAAGTGGAAACTTGTGGTTAACTCCGTTATCAGCCTTAATTTTTTGAATAGACCCTGATTGATGATTTTTCCATTACCAGAGGCTTAACTGATTTTAATATTTTCAGAGCAGTTTATGAGAGAGGATCCAAATTAAGGAGTCACGATGCAGAATTTTGATGATCTAGACATTGAAGGGAGAAATCCCACTCATAAGTCTGAAGAGGATAGAGAAAAGGTAACATTTCTGAAGAATCAGTACACTTATTAACTAAGAACTGGTTAATCCTTGAAGTACTGTATTTATATATTAAATTATATCCATTGTCGAGTGAAAAAAAACATACTTGTATGCTAAAGTACAATAAATGTTTCTGTGCACGTGTCTTTAAACCTCTAATATTTTTGAATAGCAATATTTCGATACCATTTCCAGGTGATTTTAATTAAATTTAACCGTGCAAAATAATTTTCGTTTAAAAAAGTTTTATTTACCAAATTATGAAAATTGTCTTTTTTTAAGAACGAAAATTAATTTACGAAAGAATAAGGGAATGTTTTATAGGGCAATGGAACTACCGAGGAGGATTTCTAGTTCGAAGATAAAATTCTTTCTATTTTTACTATTTTTGTACGTACGCTTGATTTTTATGATTCAGAAGCTTAACTGAGACTAATTTAATGTTTTCTACTAAAAAGAAAACATATTCAAATTTTAGGTTAGAAGAAATCAACTGTTTCCTCGACAAACGGTTCCCCCTCGGTAATTGGTTCCGTTACCCTACATAATTTTGTGGCAAAAGCGGGATATCATTGCCGAGAAACAATTTTTTACCAAATGACGGTTAAAATCGGTTAGTGTAATTTTTTTCGTGAGTGAAATAGATTATTTTTTATCTGGTGAATAAGTGACACAGATCATGGACGACTCATTTAGCCAGGCAACAAATAATTTCACCATTTTGCAGTAAGTTGTGGAAACGTTGACCACCAGGTAGCATTATTTAATATTGGAACTTTCCATTTAATTTTGTAGACTTATATCAATTAATTTTGATAGGAGATAAGTTATGTTTGATAATCTTCCATTCAACTTTTCAATTTTGTACGTTATGCAGAAGCTTACTCCCATGTTATCAAGTTTTGAAGTTTTCATTTATTTAGATAAGAACGTATTAAAGTCAAAAATTATATTATTCTTCCTTTCCAGCTTGAATGCCATGCGCAGCTTTGCAAAGAAACTTACATTTACATTACTTTTTTCATTTTTAACATAGCATACCATTATCCGAGTTTCTGTTTCTAAATCAATAATGTTTCTTTTAATTAAGAAAATTTTTTATTTTTGTATTAACATTTTTCTGAGGGGAATAATTCTTTACGATTGGTATTTTACTTTTAGACTCTTATTAAAATATTTCTGATAATTATTTAATTTATGGGTTTTGCGTATTTTTAACTCATACCATTTTTTTACTTCTTTTAAGTTTTTTTGAATTTTTAAAAGAAAGTAATAGAAAGAGAGACACATTTGAAAACGAATCTCTGAGCCATTTTAAAAAATATCGTTTGACAAGCTCTTTTATTCATATACATATTTTAATATACGAAAAAAAGTTTCAGAAATAGAAGTTTTAAATTCAAAACGTTTATAAAATATTCCAAGTTAAGACATTATAAATTGGACAATTTCTATAATCATACAATTTGACAGTTTCAAATTGAAATCTTTTGAAATTCAATAATTTTAAAATATGGATTTTATAAATGTAACTATATAGAATTGTTTGTCTACTTTAAATCGTTTGAAGCACAAAAAATTTGATAATTTGTAATTAAAATCATTTGAAGTTCAACAATTTTTAATTAAAGTTGTTATTAATTTAATATTTTGCAATGAGATACCCTTGTAATCAAATACTTTTGAATTGAAGAAGTTAAAAATTAATAATTTATATTTAAACATTCGAAATTGTTTGGTTTAAAATTTAAGGTAGTATCAGGATGAAGTAATTTTCTTAGGAATTCTTTCAGATTGGGAATATAAATTCATTTAAGTGACGTCTAATGGTCTGTGCAATCAGAAGAAAGTTGACTATTCCAAAGTTGAGATAATGGAAATTGAGGCCCTTCATGGAAAAAGGGCTTATAAGTCTATAAGCCCTTTTTCCATCATCGGCCTCAATTGAAATTAGCACTTTATGCACGTAAGCCCTATCCCAGGGTATCGAAAATGCCACACAGTTTACATTAGCGGCTAAACTTATGATTTTTTTTTTTTAATTGTGAAAACATAGAAGGGCACAATACAGAGGTTCTGTGAAAATCTCAGCATTTTTCGCCATTTCGTTTATGAGGAGGGCCCTGAATGTATGAAAGAACAGAGTGGTCCGATAAATTAGACACTTTCACACTCTTTCAGTTGATGGACGTATGGATAGATATTTGTATTAATTTACCCTGATAATACCTTAAATTGTACCAAATTGAACAATTTCCATATGAAAGCTTTAATAGTAAGAAATTTTTAAATGAAAACGTTTAAACTAGCAATTTCAAAGGGACTCCCAAAACTGAAAGCTTTTAAATTGAAAAGTTTTAGATTAAAAACGCTAAACACGGTAAATTGGACAATTTTAAATTGAAAGCTCTTGAGTGTGAACAATTTGAATTAAATAAGTTCGAAATGAATTAATTTCAGATTTAATACAGTTTTTTCCAAACACTAATGCCGTATAAAACAATGTTTTGTTTCTTTACAAACCCTTTAATAACAAAAGCCAGTAGACAAAGAACTAGACGATCATTTGTTTATTAACTGCTTATACTAAAAAAATATATATATAATATAAATATTTATTATTTGTCGAGAGGAATCTAATCCTAATTTGATGTGGCTAACTACTGATATTATACCCTATTTAAATTTAAATAAAAGACAGACATGTCAAGAATTCTATCATTTGTAACAATTCTTAACATTTTTCCTTTCTCTCTATCATTTCTAATCTTAACAGTGAATCAAAAATTGATTTTCAATCCTCAAAACTCTGGATTGAAACTTGATATACCCTAACTACACGCTTTTAACACTCATTTTTAGGAAACCTAAGGGTCTAATATTCTGAGATTACTTTATGCTTATATTTTCTGCAGGAAGAGCATGATCGAAAACGGTTGATGAGAACGAGTGTGACAGCAGAGGATGGAACCTTGAGGCCAGTTTATTCAGAAACAGAAGATGGTGACATATGGTGTCACATATGTAACGTCGCCCTCTTCGGAGCCCACAAGCTACTCAGTCACAATATCTGTAACCGGCACAAAATTAAATTAGACGAGTGGCCCTATCCGGTTTTGCTGTGGTCGAAAAAGTCGGACATTGTGAATAAAAATATGGGTCAACCTCCACCGGGTACGAATCCTTTAGCACCTGGAGAACCAATTCCACCAGGTATGGAGGATCAGATTTCCAGGAACACGACCATCCAGGTTAGCCTGGATCGACACAGAAGTTCTCCTCTTGTTGGCTTAGAATATCTACTCGAGTTGGTAGATAATGATTCTTGTGAACCAAGTTACACTTGTGTTCTTTGTGATAAACGTGGAGACCCACGAACTGTAATGGCCCACATCACCAGTTACAATCATCGTATCGCGTATTTGAACAGGCACTTTCCGACGATTTCGCGAGCGATCACAGAATTGCCCCGCACTGCGAATTATAAGCGCGGAGCCAATGAAATTTCGGTGTTAGTTGCAAAGAAGATTGAAGAACACTTTGGAAGATTACAGCCGCAGTTGGTAGACAAGGGTCAGTTTGAAAAGAACAAGATACAGTACATCAAAAGGGTGTACCAAGATTTTCACTTTAGGTAAGTCTAGTTTCCTCTTTAATTTTTTCTTGATCTTTGGTGAATGCGAGGTAACTGTCGAAATGCGGTTGTCATTTCCATGAATTTTTTTATTTATCGTGGTCGTTTCCTACGTACAGGGAAACGCCAGAGTTTACGTTAATGGAAATTTACGATGTGCGATGGGTGACGAATTTTGAAGAGAAGTCAGCTGAAGTTATGAATGAAGCTAAGTTGAAAGGTGCGTATTTCGGTAATGTGAGATCTAATTTTTTTTTTTTTGAAAATTCTGTTGGTGTTAATTTGTGCAAAATATGTTTTTTGTGAAGAATTACCACCACACGAAGAAAAAAAAGAAGATAAGAAGGAAGACAAGAAGGAAGAAAAAGGAAAGGAAAGGGAGAGAGACAGAGATAGGGAGAGAGATAAGGATAGAGATAAAGAAAAAGATAAAAAAAGAGATAGTCACAGGGATGAGAAAGAGTCTTCATCCAGGAGAAAAGATGCCAAGGCTGACACTAAAGATTCAAAGTCGTGAGTAGAACTGTTTCGTTTAGAAATTATTTTATAAGTACTATATTTTTTATCAGTCTTTTTTTCTCGCTATTATTACTTTCCAATTGACATATTTAATACTTTTCAAGACATTGGCCGAAATAATTGATAGGTCTTTACGATTGTGTTGTCAGAAATTTGATCCTTATCTTTTAACGTACTCTTAATTTTATTATTGTGAAAAGACGCAGTTATTCCGATTTCAGTATTTCTTTTTTCGGGAAGTTTAAACTCTTTTTTTCTATCATAAAGTCCTTTAAGGTCCGAGAAAACCAATTCAATTTAGGGTGCGGATTGGATAAGAAAAGTAGGAGAAACTTATGAAATTAAATTAAACTTTAAATTTCACTCTTTCAGATTGGAGGGTCCAAAGTAGCTTCAGAATTTTTTAATGTCTCGAATACCATACTTTTTTTTATCCGCAGAACTTTAAAGACATACAAATTTGGAGACATTCAAATATAAATTGTTTTAAATCAAAAAGTGGGATGTTACTTGTGACAATTTCTACATCCTTTTTACGTTTAGATACGTTCCCATTATTCTCTAAATTACCTTGAATTTAAAGAATTTTTTAGTTTTAATTTGAACATTTCAAATTTCTATGTGGGGTTACTTTCAGAATTTATATTTTTTCTAACTAAGGTTTTCGGATTTGAATGTTTCTTCATTCAAATGCTTTACCATTTTGAATTTTTTCACATTTGTAGGGTTTTTAATTCGAAGGTTTTTAAAGGTAAAATGTTTTTCTACTTCTTAATTTGCACTCTTGGAAACTAAATGTTTTCCCAATTGTAGTGCAACAAAATTTGAAACTTTTTGAAGTTTTTACACTTTTTAATTATGAAAGTTTTAAATTCAGCAGCTTTTAGATTTATATGGCTTTCAAATTTACTTTCTTTAAAGGTCAAAGGCTCTCGAATTTGAATATTTAAATGTTTGAAAATTTGTGTCTATTCTTTTTAAACTTTGAATTAGGTGATTTTTACGTCTTTTTCAGTTTGACGCCTTCCAGATTTATATTCAATTTATAATTATATTTTAATTCGTATAATATTTTATTTTATTTCAATAATAATTATTATTTAAATCATATTTCAATTCTTTCATTATTCCTAGATATTTTTATTTTCTTTATTTTGAATGACATTATTTTTAATTCGTCCATAATATGTAACACTTTTTTAAGCATTTCGAAATTTAGATGACTAATTTGGTAGTTTTTCAGATTTACATGGTTTTCTATTTCGAGACCTCTAATTTATATATTTTCTTAACTCAAAGATTTTCAACTTTAATGTTCGTAATTGGCTTTAAAATTTGTATTTCTTTATTTTGAATGTTTTTAAATTCGAATGCTACAAAATTTGAGGAACTTCTATTCCCGATATAATTAAAGGATCATTTGAAAACCTTCAAACATAAAGTAAGGGACCATTCAAAAAATACGTAACACTTTTGTGGACGTTTTTGTCCCCCCTTCCCCCTTTCCCAATGTAGCGCATCGTAATTTTTCGTTTCCCCCCTCCCTCCAGGTGTTACATACCTTTTTTTACAAAAGTTCATTAATTAAATAAAAGATAACGCTTGTTAAAAATCAAACCATTATTGCAGTTTTTAAGTCAATATAATTATTCCTTTTATATATACACTCAACTCTCGATATACTGCGCCTCGTCTTACTGTCTCCCTAGAACTCTGCCAGCTCGCACTCGGAAACGAGGTAATCGGAGGGACAGGGGAAGACGCGCGGCGTCCTTATGACTACCACGCAATATCGTAACGACAAAGCGGACAGCTCGCACACTCGCTTACATATTTCGCATTGATTTGTAAATGCACGTGGAAAATCCTTTTTTCATTAATTAGTCTTCATTATTAAAAAAAGGTCCATCCTTTACGATAACATAAATCTCCATTTGTACAAAATACAGTTGATTAATATTATGTATTGCTACTGGAAATGGTTCAAACTACCCTGACTGTTTACATAGTAGAAATTCTAGGAAGAGCCTCACGGTCAAAGTAAGTAATGCCCGAGACCAGCGCTATCTCGAGAGTTGAGTGTACGTTACCAGCGAGTCAAAGTTTTTAAGTTTTGTTTAATTGTTCTGTCAAAGTCTGAACGTCAACAGCAAAATCGTAAAAATTCAAACTAAAATAATTTATGAAAGAAATATACAAAACAATTAGTTTGGCTGCGGCCAGAGAAAAATTAATAAAACATTTTTACTGTTTCCTATATCTTCTTAAAGATTTAAAAAAAAAAAAAAAACATTTCGTGTTGCGGTCATTAGGTGCTGAACTTTGTCAGCTTTCATGTTGTTTTGAGGAAAAAAAGTTACTTTATGTATTATCAAAACTAGCATATTTTATGCAATCATGTGTGTGTGTGTGTGTGTGTGTGTGTGTGTGTGTATTTGCCTATGACAAAGCCACCGAACGCGTCCTCAGGTTGCGGATGGAGGGTCCCTGTGCCAAGGGTTTCTGCTGAATACG
>JAUMHM010000005.1:39804594-39816120 GCA_032362435.1 Melikaiella ostensackeni
TAACCTATCTTTCCTCCGCCCTCTCCCCCCCCCCCTCTCTCTTTCTCTCTTTCTTCATTAGCCCACTTCTAAATCCCCGATTTTTGTTCTAGGAACTACAAAATTCGCGTTTTAACAAAAGACAAGGTAAACAGAAAAGCAGAGAGGTCTCCAAAGGACAAAACCTCCACATCAGGAAAGAAACCGGACGATTTAAAATCTCTCTCGTCCCTATCGAGTATTTCTAGCAGTCCATCTCCTGTCCGAGTACTTCGCTCCAAATCTCGCTCGCGAAGTCGCGGTAAAAAAATAACCCATCCAGAAAGAAATTACAGGTCCCGTCGTTCCCGATATTCTCGCGAGCGGTCTCGTTCCATCGAGTTAGTAAAAGAACGCGACAAGTGGGATAAGTACAAAGAACAAATTCGCCGTGCCGAAGAAACACTCGAAAGAGCACTGAAGTTCCACGAGAAAAATCCCGAAAAACATCCCTCCTATCCCGATGAGTGGAAGAAATTTTGGAACCGAAGATACAAGGAACTCCAATCCGAGGGTAAAGACCCGAGTAAACATGACTTCAAACCCGAGTGGATTGAGTTTTGGAACAAGCGAATGCGCGAACTTCACACTGAGCAACTGGAGCAGCGTAAAGTTGAAATTCGAAAGAGATTAGAACTTCCGGATGAGAAACCAGTAGAAAAACATTCATCCTCCGTCTCCTCTACCAAGAAAAAGGAAAGGACGCCAACTCCTAAACGTAGACACCAGGAAAGCGATGATGAAGTTGAATATGTAGGGACGAAACTGCTCAGGCCTGAATTCCACATAGATCCTCATCACGAAATGCGCGAGAGAGCAAGAGAAAGGGAAAGAGAAAGAGAACGTGAAAGGGCGAGAGAAAGGGAAAGAGAACGAGAACGTGCAAGGGAGCGGGAAAGAGAACGAGAACTGGAAAGAGAATATTATGTTCCCTATTCCAGAGGACGAGGGTACAGACCACCACCTCCTCATGCTTACTATGGTCCTCCAAGAACCGCAACTGCTCGTCCAAGATATCATGCGTCTCCATATCCAGTCTCTGAAAAATCTCCTAGTCCCATTTCTGACGAAATCCTCAGCGAAGACCTCGAAATCGTTGGACTTCTAAGACTCCTAACAGCTCTGGAAGTACAATTGGGCTCCCTTGGTCCCAAGATTGTCTCGCTTCTCTCGAAAGCCTTGGCAGCAGAAAAAGCCAAACCGAACTCTGCTGAAGAGTTGCTCTATGATGAGGAAGTCAGCGTTATGTTTGAAACCGTCAAGGAGAAACTGAAAGGACAACTCTTCGCTGGAATGGTAGAGAAGATGGCGATCGCACCTACGAAAACTGCAATTCAGAATATCGCTCAGCTTCTTCACAAGGCCACGGAGAATAAAAAGAAGATGGAGGAGGACAAGAAGAAACAGAAAGAACTTCTTGAGCTTTCGAAATCTATCAATATATTTAAAAGAACACCATACTCGAAAGTAATTGATATTAATTCTAAGACTCTAAAGTCTGAACCCGTGAGTGTTCCTGGAGTCGGAACTGTTGATAAAGTCGCAATCGCCCAGCAAATCGCGGCAGCTTTGGTAGCTCAGGGTAGATCGAACGTCTCCCAGGATGAATTGGAGACATTGATCAACGCTGTTGTTGGAATGGCAGAAGCTTCTCAGCAAAGCAGCAAACCTGTAACCACTGCTGATTTTGTTAAAGGTTTAACTAGTGGGGCAAGTCCTCTTACGTCTGGTGATGATCAAACGCCGCCTCCTGCTGCTCCTAGTCCTCCAGTTGTTAAAAAGCCAGAAAGTTCGGTGGAGTCTCGAGCGAAGCAGATGGAGAGTTTATCAGATGAAGACCTCAAATCCTTGTTGCAGAACTTCAAGGAATTGGGAACCGAGGAACAACACGGGCTTATTAATTTCTTGAAGAAGCTTGAAGCCACCGATTTAGCGAGAGTCGAAAAGCTGAGGGCTTATGTGAATTTGGGAACATCATCATCAGCGTCTCTAAAACAGAAAAGCCCATCGCCTGAGGTCGTCGAAACGATCAAATCTAGAAAGAGCTGTTCTCCTTTCTCTTCCCGGAAGGGTAACCAGAATCCTTCTGATGATGAGAACAAGTGGAAACCTAAGTTGGATATGTTCGCAGAGGAAGAACATGGAAATAAGAATGACGATAAACAGACAAAGCTTGAGTTTTCCGATGACGACGATGATTATACATTCGAGGATATTTACAAAGCCGCGGATAAAAATGTCAGCGATAATCAGAAAGCGAACAAAGGCTCACGTTCATATTCCAGGTCGAGGTCGAATTCCCCTAAATCCTGGTCGCATTCTCGATCAAGATCTCGATCCAGGTCGCCTCTAAAGGTTAAAGAACCTACAAAGAATAGCGATCCGAATGCGATTTTGAATGAAACGAAGCGACTGATTGCAAATATCATGGGCGATTTGCCTAATAAGTATACATCACACATGGTTCCAGCTTCTTCCAGTAATAATGATACACAGCCGTCCCATTCTGAGGGAATTAGGAATAATTCGGACGGGGATAATTCGAATTCTTACACTCCGAATTATGGAAGGACTTTGACTCAAGTTAATACTTCGGGACAACCTCCCAGTCAGCGCCCTCCCAGTCAACACCCACCCAGTCAACACCCACCTAATCAACATCCTCCACAGCAGGGAAATTACCCACCTCCGATGAGTCAGTTCCAGAATTATCCCACCCAACTTCCAATGTTCAACTCGAATCAAGGTTATATGAACAATGGGTATAATAATTATAACCAAGGGTTCTCTCCTAATCAGGGACCACCACCTTTTAGTGGAGGTCCACCTAGTCAGTATCAACAGCAGCCTTATGGACAGTCACAATTTTCGGGACCTCCGGGGATGGGGCAGCCTCCGGCGTATCCTCAACAATATGGAAACTATCAACAGCAGCAGCGATTTTATTAATTTCAGTATTGATTTGGTGCAGTGCTGAGATGAACGGGCTGTGAACGTTCTTAAACGATTTTGCAAATCGGATCTTATTGAGAATGTTTGAAAGAAGTTAATGATAGTCGGTCATTCCACGATTTGGTGCCAAAAATCAGAATTAGAAAGAGTAGGTCGAATTTTAAAGATGCATTTTAGTTTGCGCATAAGTGTTTTCACGATTTTTCTGTGAAACTTAAACCAATTATTGAATAATAAAAATAATTCGTTATCGAATACAAAGTATTTCAGATGGAATTTTCATCTTATACAGTTAAATAAAAAACACATTTCTGTCAAAAATGTTTTTCTCTCTCAAAAAAATATATATTTTTTACTATGTCATGTAAGTTTTTATGTATTATAATCTTAAATAAACTTTAATTAATGTATATAGCGAAAAATTTGATCCAAATTATGCAAAGAATGTGAATAATAGACGATTGGAATTGAAATACAAATTCTAATCAAACTTTTGGGTTATATTTTTTAGATAGTAAATATTTCATGTATAAAGTAATAATTTATTTTTAGTTCATGTTAACTTCCAAGTAAGTTCATGTAAGCTTATAATGTGTTGAAACTTACAATAAATAGTACAATAAATGGTTTTTTTTAATAGAAAAAAACATTTTTGGCAAGAAATGTGTTTTGTTACTGTTTAAGATGGAAATTCCATCTGAAACACTTTGTTTTCGATAAAGACTTAATTTTAATATTCAAAATCCCGAAATTAGTAAATTATCGAAAAAATAATGTTTAGATAATGTTTTTAATTTGTTAAAATAATATTTTATTCAATATACGTGCATACTGCATAGTTTGCAATTTAAAAGAGCTCTTTAAAATCTTAAATTATGCACGCATATAAAACAAAATATTTTAACAGATAAAAAATATTAAAATCAATTATTTTTTGGGGAGGATTCTACTGATTTCGAGAATTTGAAATTCAGAAATTCTCATTTTTCGCAAATTTTCTATTTTTTTTTTCGGGAAAGTTATGTCATTCCACACGGATGTACATTTATTTTTAAAAGAACGCGACTTGTAATTGTGTAATCGGAAGAAGAATTTAAATTTGGCGCTAAAGTCGCAGAGCCACATTTGAACATAACCTCCAATTCGGGCTTTATTGTGGCTTGAATTTTAAATTATAAGATGTTATTTTGATTCATAAAGTGTGGAAAATAATCATGCACAATTTTTTTCTCCAAATTATTTATTGTATTACATATTAAATTGTATTACATATAGAAATATTTTTTCTAATATTTTATTTCAAAAAATTACAAACGTATCTTGGAAGATCTGATTTGCAAAATTCGATACTATTACTAAAAAAAAAAACGACTTCTGTTTCACTTCCGAATTAAAGAAGAAAATAACTGAATCATTATGTTCTATACTGCGTTTTCCTGAACGGTATTTTCCATCTTTAATGAAACAGAAAATTTGAGATTTTTTATACGTTTCTTAATTAGAAGATTGAAGCATAAACTTATACTAAGATTTCCGCAAGTAAGTTTTTCACTCAGTCGATTATGCGCATGTAGATCAGGAATGAAAGGAAGAGTGTGGTTTCTATTTAGTGTACCTAATGTTGATTAAAATCTCTGAGAACAGATTAAGAATTTTGACCACAATGTGTTTAATTTGATTTAACTAAAACATGCCTTCACAGCCTTAGATATAATGTGTTCAAATTTGTATCGAACACAGAGTAACTTTACTGTTACCTCAAAGAATTGTGACAAGATGATTCATAGGTGTTGCTTAAATCCGGAGTTATTTTTACGATTTTTTTTTAAATTTTGAATTGCGTCTAGAATAGTTTGCTTAGCGAATAAAATAATGAATAAGGGTCAATGAGTGACAATCGATAGATTTGGGAAGCGAAATAAAGACCTTGCAGGGTTAAATAATTAGATTTAGGATTGATTGATTGACAAAATAAGTAAGAGGTAAGATTTCGCTACGAACTCGATTGTTGTAAATCAGCGAATTGATTTGTATGTATATGAATTTAAAGTACAACGTACCTTCTACGTTAGCAGAGTTAACAAAAATTTTGAGCAATTTCACAGTTGCTGATAATCAAATGAGGATAAGTAATGCTTTGACGAAATATTTAATTTTTTATGTTTGATTTTTGCCTTTTGAACTCTGTATATGTATTTAGAAATACTATACCCAATTCTTTAAATTAAAAATTGATTTTGAGTAGCTTTTTATTTTAATTCGTTTTCCAAGCGTTTATTTTTAGTTGGTACTTTTGGAACTTGACCCTTATAATAATCCTATGTAATATAATTTCTATTTTAAATTGTACAGTTTTGAATTTGAAAAAATAAAGTTCTCGATAATAGAAATTTTATTCATTTTAATTCATAAATTTTAAAGCTTGCATGCGCATGAACCAAAAATTTTTAATTAACCCTTAAATGACACCGGAGGTCCATTGGACCCCACACTTCTTTCGATTGCAAATATTAAAATGTTCTCACTCAAACTGGGACTTGAGGCTCTATCTACTTTTAGTTGAGACCTTTAACTACCTTTTCATAGGTATAGGACAGACAAGTCCCTCGAAAGCATTCAGGTATATGTAGAAAAAATCTCAAACCAGTATATTAAAAACTCCATGAATTATCAACACTTTTTTACGCTGGGGTCTAACGGACCCCCTGTGGCACCTACGTGATTATTTTGAGGTGTGTCATTTAAGGGTTAAACATACTTGGTCTGAGAAAAGAAATTTACTGTAAACTTAAAATAGCGAAAGTTTTGAATTCAAATTACCAATCTTGTAGTAATAAAATTTTACGTGTAATGAATATTTCTCGTATTGAAATTTGAACATTATTTTTTAATTAATTGAATAATGTAATTTGATTATCTTTTTATTTTATTAATAAAAGTAACTTTTTAATATTTTAATTTTACTTGATCTTCATAGTAACATTAGAACCTTCAACTTTTTTTGTGGTAATTAGAAGTTCCAAGAATTATTGACCCGGACAATATATTGATAAGTATTTTTACAGTTATATAAAATAGTGACTAAAAAGTTTTATTTGAAAATATTTTCAGATTGTGTTTGATGTCAAAAATGTTCAATTAAAATTTCTTTAGTTTTGGAAAGCTCATATTTTCAATTGTTAAATTTTTAATTGTTTATTTTAAAATTTGTCAAATTTATAGTGTTTTATTTATTAATTTGTAGTATTTTTTAATAGGAAGTTGTGACGCTGTATGTATTTGACACACAATTCGTTCGAAATTATTTCTACCCAAAAGTGCGAACACAAAGAATTGTTTCCTTGATTTGATATTCATTTGAAAAATAAATTTTTTTTTTAAGTCAAAAGACCATTCGTTTTTTTACAGATCGCTGGATTTGTATAACATTGAATAACACTTTTATTCTTATTCAGTTACATTTAAAAAAATATTTTTTATTAACATAAAAGGGGTAATTTTGTACGTAAAGAAATAAAAAATTACATGAGCCTGAAAATAGAACAATATACATACTGATTGTATGGAATGAATAATTCCAACGATTTGGTTCTTATTATTGTTTTTATTAAAATTGTTTACAAGTATGCAAAGACTTTATTTTATCGCAGAACATTTAATATTGTGAGAGGTACCACCCATCGAAGAGGAAATTAATAAAGAGCAGCGCATGTGCATCAAGGATTTCCAGGAGCGTCTCCATACTTTGGAAATTTGATTAAGGTACCATTACAAAATGAAATCTTTCATTATAATGTTAATAAAACCGAAAAAGATGACAGTATATTCGTAAAAATAAATGTACAACTTTTAAGGAAAATTTCGAAATGATAAAGATTCAAAATAAACATGCGGTAACAAAATTAAACCTATTTTACTGTATTGAGTTTTAAAATTATATTTTTGATAAATGGACATTTTTACAGTATCGTTTTGAAAGCTTCTAATATCTATGAACTATTTTTTAGTTAAGTTTCCAAAGAATACACAAGAATTTAGAAATCTCTATAAATGATTTCTTTCACAAAAAAAAAGAACAATCAAACATTCAAGGTTGTGCCACTAATTTTACGTATGTCAAATTTAATTTCTGCGTGTTGAAATTTAAAGCAGTAAGTATTAATTTAATATCTACCATTAACATAAAGAGGGTTTTATTAAATGAAGCGCTTCCTTTTTTTCTTTACATGAGTTTTAGAAATAATCTCGATTTCTTATGTATAACAATCTGCAACTCTTTTCAAGCTTCCAAACTACATTCCACTATATTACTTCCAGGAGAGGTGGAAGTGAAATACCCATCTCTTAATATCACTTTTAAGTTTATTACAGCAGTTACTTTGGTTTACACCAAACATCTAAGCATTGCATGATGACTAGAAAGTTGATAATTCAGTCTAAATAACCTTTCGCCATCCGTTTCCCTTTCGATTCATCGAATTATCACGAATAATATCTACCAACTCAAACTGAAAACGTGTCTATTCATATTTACAAAAGAGTCTCATTCCTCAGTGAAAGAAGGGCGAAGAACTGTGCTAACTATTTGGGAACTAATCCCCTAGTCTTTGGATAGATTTGAGCTGACATTTGTTGGTAAACCGGCGCAGGAATCTGTTGCACCTTTCCAACACTCTTAGGCCGAATCCTTGCCGATTGAAGACGAGTTTTGGGTCTCAATCTTGCATTCGAAGCGTCAACATCAATGTCCCCTTCGTCTCTCAAAGCTTCTTCCAAAACCGCTTGAATAGTTGGAGCAATTGCTGGCCCGTGGTAATCCAAAGTAGTTCTCGCTGGCATATCAAGTTCCAAATTCAAAATATTCTCCCCAGCATACCGATGACCTCTTCCCATCGCTAAAGCGATCTTCGCATACTCAGAAACCGGCCTCCTTCCTCCAGGAATGGAAATCGGACGCTTGATTAATTCCACACTCGAGGGTTCTGGGTCTTTCAAAACCCAACAATCCTCGTCCTCATCAAACCGAATCCTCGACAAAATCTTGTGCTTCTCCTCCACTGGTATGAAGTTGTCAATTATTAGATACTTGAGCTTTAGTTCCTTCATTAATTCATGCTGCGTTTGTTCAAGATCTCTTCTGTCCCTGTTGTACTCATTGGTTACATCATCCAAATCCTGTTTTAAACCTTGCAACTTAGCAAAACATTTCCTCAGCTTTCTGGACTTAACATCCACTTCTTGCTGAAGAGTTGTGTAGGTCTCCTTCACCCCCATTGTCGTCAATTCCTGATCCTCCAACTTCTGCTGCATCTCAACCTCCCGTTTTTTCCTCTCCGCAATCTCTACAGCTCTTTGCTCTAAGGCCTTCTGCTGTTCATTCGTGTGATCAATAATGTTCTTTCCACCGCAAAGCATCTTGCTTTCCAAATCCTTGATCCTCTGAACCAAATTCTCAGTCTCCTGCTTCTCAGCCTTCAACTGTTCGGCTATTAACTTCTTATCCGCTTCCGTTGTTTTATTGTCATCTCTGCTATCCTCTGTTTCAGATTCCGAATCCGCATCATCTTCTTTTTTCCTCTTTGACTTTTTCTTCTTCTTCGGCACGGTCCCCTTCTGCAAGAGTTTCTCCTTCAGACGACTAATTTCCTCCTGGTATTGTCTCAAAAGCGCATCTTTCGCGTCCTCATTTATTCTCGGCTTGTTCTTAATATTCTTAGCACGATTTGCGTATCGCAAGGTTGTAAGAGTCTCGTCATAATTGTAACTAGCGGGTCCGATATTCGCTACCATGATAGTTTTCGAGTTTCCGCCGAGGGAATCTTGAAGAATTCGAGTTAGTTTCGAATCCCTGTAAGGTACGTGAGACGTTTTGCCGTCGACTAGAGCCGAAATCACGTTTCCAAGAGCTGACAAACTCAGATTTATCTTGCTAGCTTCCTTAAGCCTTTCGCCTGATGATCCAGTTTTACTCTGCCTTTCGCTTCCAGCCAAATCCACCAAATTCAGACGACCTACTCTAATTCCAGCGCTGTCTCCCATTGATCCCATTTCTATCGTGATCATGAAAATTGCATGTGATCTTGAACTGTGTTCGTTCATATTAGTAGCACCGATCGTTCTATTTTGATTTCCGGCATTCATGAGTTGCTGGATTTCAGCAGCACTTTTGCAAACGGCGGAAGAGAGATCTTTCACGAAAACTCCAGTGTCTGGTCGCTCTTTTAATTCGAATCTCAGACTCTGATCGGAATGTAACAAGTCCCTGATTTCTTCCTGGTAGATTTCTAGGTAACTCGCCCTAACGAGGTATTGCATGTTTTCTGATCTGCTTATGTGACTGAATATGTGCTCAAAGGAACGAGGGATTATTCCCCGTTTTTTTGAGTCGTGTTTTGTGCCTTCCATGGTGTATGTCTTTCCAGTTCCGGTTTGTCCGTAGGCAAAAATAGTGCCATTGAAGCCATCGAGGACGGAGGACACCAAGGGTCTGACGGTTTCTTCGTAGAGATCCTGCTGGCTCGAGTGCCAGTCGTAGACGGCGTCGAATGTGAAGACTTTGACATTGTCGCGGGAAGGATCCTCTCGAGGATTCCGAATTTCAACTACTCCTCGAGATGGAATGACATCCACGACGCGGGAAAAACCCCTGACACTTTCCTTTTCATCCATCGGTCTGCAGCGAACCACGACCTGGACGCACTGGATCCCTCCATCGGAAGATATTATTGACCTGGAGGCCCTCTTCTTAGAGGACTTTAATTGGTTGTCGCTTTTCTCCATTGCTGCGACTATGGAAACGTTAACTCCCTGTAAAATATAAAATTTGAATAGCAAATTTTGGATAGTGATATTGATTTATGATTAAGAATGTATTTTGAAGTGTTGGAAAAAATAAATTTATATTCAATGAAAAGATATAATCTATGCATGCTTCGCGTAGCTTGAACTTTTGATTTTGAAAACTATAAAAATAAAAAATTTCAGCACATGAGTGGAGAATTTTCAAGTAGTTTCAGGAAATATTCTTTGAAGAAAAGAATCTAGATAATTTACGAAAGGAAAATAGTGCATAGATTTCTTTTGAGAGGCAATAGAAGATATACGGATTTGCAGGAACAGTCCCTTGTGAAAAAATGTTAACGAAAATTCAGTATAGGCCTATAATGGATGTCGTATAATTTTTTCGGGTATATAGGAATCATTATAGGAAAATCATTACAGAAAAATCAGTGTAGAAATAAATAATATAAAATTATTGCAGAAGGTAGAGAAACTGTAAATAAATCATTTATTTTGGACCACTCACAACAACGCTATAATAAAACTTAAATACTGTCAGTATATTTTGTTATACATATATTTTGTAAAAAACAATGATAGAATTTATATTTCATTATGCATTATTAAGCAGTGCTCCTTGAAAAAGTGATTAAATCTCATAAATATCAAGATTTTCATGTACGTACTTTCATATGAGTGTTCCAAAATAAATGCTGAGTATAAAATTCTATTTTTCTCTAAGTCACAGTGATATTTAGCCTCGATTTTTTATGGAACAGATCGTGAAAACGTCGATATCTTTATGGTTCAGTAATGATTAGTTTGATGTCCTGGTGTATAATATAGAATCTTCAATCATTAGGAAACCTTGTTGGTAAGATTTTATTTGACATTTCTGTATTTTTTCAGTATATTTCACTGGAAAGTCATGAATTTTTCTATACCTTCCTATTTTGATTGAAAAAATCTGCCCGCTTCGCGGGCACATTCTTCTCTGATGAGAATGTAAAAACTATTATTTGCATTTGTTAACATTAGCACAATTTAGAAATTTATCTTTTTTATTTAACCATCATTCCTTCTGTCCTTAAAAAAATTTTAATTTTATTTACAACAATTTGTGAAGATTAAAATAGTCAGTTTTTAACCCAATCCATTCGATACCCCGTTCCTACTTTGGAAATAGGTCAATTATAATTACTTCAAAAAGTATTAATGAAAGTGAAATACTAAGTTTCTATTCATTTTTTTTTCAAATAACACAAACCTATATTAAAACAAGCTCTACTTTCTCAATTTTATTTAAAATAAACGTGATACTTTTCTGCTTGACATGACAAATGTTCTTAAGAATCAATCATCGACTGGGAGTCAAATGGGGTGGTATTCTTTTAGGTTTAAATTTTTTCTGTACGAGGTAGACATTATATTTTAGGAAAATTAAGTTCGCATTTCCATTTTTAATCAAAACTATTTCTCCAAACTACACAATTCTCGGAAGCACCATCTGAGACATCCTAAAAGGTAGGTGCCACTTTTTTAAATTTAAATACTTGAAAAAGATTATCGATATTTTATCCAATAATCAGGGCTACCACACAGTTACTTTTTAGTCACTTTTTTAAAAGAGAAAGATCACTTTAGTCACATGTCTCCATTTCATTTTAGATTTTATCTAAGAGGAAAAAAAATCTAGGTTATTTATGTGTGGAATCTATATAGTAATCTATATTATGAAAATCCTATTCAATATTAAAATTTAAATTACTTTAATTT
>JAUMHM010000005.1:39831798-39842869 GCA_032362435.1 Melikaiella ostensackeni
AAATAGTTGTTCTTTCTTTCATGCAATGGAAACCTTTTAAGTGGTTGCAGTTCCTCATAAGTTTTAATCTAGATGGAAAAAAAATTCACGACGAACGACAACGTTCTATGAATATGCCGTTTTTACAGATGATTGTAGAAAATTATAGATTTTGTAATTGTTCGGTATAAAGAACTATAACTTTATATGAAAAATCAATATTTTTAATGAATTATGATGAAGTTTTATTATTTTGTATCAAAAATAAAATTACAATATTCTTTACACAGTTATAAATAACTAGAATTTTCTACGAAAAAAAAGGTAAATCTACAACCCCATTATAAAGGTTTATTTTTTCATACTTTTTAATAGGTTTTAACGGAAAATTATGAATTTTTACAAAAAAAGGGAAAATTTACAATTTGCAAAAGCTGGTTGTAGTTTTTGATAGTTTTTAAAAATAAAATTACAAATCTCTACACATAATTTTGAATAATACTTCTTTATTTACTTATACTCTCTCCCTTTTACAGGTTTAAGAGTCTGAGTCCCTTTCCTGTCCAGAATTCCTCTCCTTTCTTTTCTCCTGTCTTCACCCTTATCTTAGTCTCCACGAATATCTCTTTTATCTTCTCTATCAAATGTTCTACTCCTCTCTTTCATGGCGTTCCACAGCACCCTCCTGTTCACTGATTCAAATGCTGCTTTGAAATCCAGAAACAGTGCAACTAGTTTTCCTTTCTTCCGCCCCATTTCCTATTGACTAGAATGTTGAGCACGTATACCATATGTTATCTGTGGTCCCATTCCTTTCCTAAAATCCGTTTGGTTATGTGGTATACTTCCCTTTTCGTCCACCTGTCCTTCCAGTCTCTTCCTAAGCACTTCTGTGTAAATTGTATAGCCCACTGACATGAGTGTGATACCTCTATATTCCTGTACCCTATTTCCCTCTCCTCACCTGTTACTTTGTTTCTTTTCAGCCTTGCGATCGCCTCATTCACCTCCTCCCTTCTAATCTCATTTTCGCTGTCCTCGTCCCCCTTCACCGTCTTTCTTCCTTCACCCTTTACCCAATCTCCACGCCCCCTAGCAGTCTCTTGAAATCCTCCGTCCACTCATCCATCCCGATTTCCTCATTTATGCACTTCTTTCCACTTCCCTCTGTCTTTCTTCACTCAACATTCTCTCATGATCTCTTTTTCTCTTGTTGAGTTCCCTTTTCTCCATTTCCCCGTTCCTCCATTTTCTTACACTATCCTTCATCCTCTCTTTACTTTCCCTGCACTTGTACCACCAACCTCTCCTGCCCCCGTCTCCATCTGCTTTCGATTTCACCTCCTCCCTTACCTTATCAATCACTCTTTTAAGTTTTTCTAGCAGCGTGTCTACTCCTTCCTCTTCCATACTCCCTACCTCCTCATTTTCCATTTTTCTCTATATTCTTTCAACTTATCTTCCCCCAACTGCCCATTTTCAGTTTCCTTTCCCTCATTCCTTTCTTCTTTCCCCTACCACGCTTTGGTCCTCCATGTCTCAATGACGCTATCACCGGAAAGTGCTCGGAGCCTATTTCATTGCCCACTTCCATTCTAACCATCAGCTTCCTTATTCTTTCGTCTACCAGAATGTAATCTATTATGGTGCCCCCTTTACCTGTGAATGTCATTTCCCCTTCTTCATCCCCCTTGTTATTGCCGTTACAAATGAACCATCCTGTCTATCCCAACAAGTCTAGAAGCCTCCTGCCGTCCCGATCTGTTTCCCTATGTTTCGAGTTTTTTACAAAGGCCTCCTTTTCTTCGTACCACACCTCTCCCCTTTGTTCCCCAATCCATGCATGCAGGTCTCCCCCTATCAGCACCAACTTTCTTGCTGCTTGCATCTTCCACACATATCCTTCCGGTGAAGCTCTTTTCATACTTTTCCACTCCTTCTCATCCACCCACGTTTCGCTCATCATTACCACATCCCACTTTGGCAGTTCACTTCAGAATCCTGTGTCCTTGTCTTTTAACCGTGACATATTCCAAAATGCTACTCTCGCGTCACTCTTTTTGCATTTTTCTCCATCCTTCCTTGCATTCAATTTCTCTTTTCGTTCATAAACCCCACGACAATACCTGTTTTCTTATTACCCTCCCCTTTTTTCCTTTTATTCATTTCTCGTTTCCTGCCCTCCTTCTGGTCTTTTACTTCATCGTCCCAAGTCCAGACCTCTCCGTTTACCCATGTTTTGTCTCTCCCACTCCTTACCCTACCTCCTTTATTCTTCTCAGCCCATGCCTTCCGCTCGATTATCCACTTTATTTTCCTATTCAACCACGTTAGGTCTCCTTTGATTCTTTCATTTCTTCCTTTCAGCAACTTCTTCTTTTCCATAACTTCATACCTCTTCTCCTCACTCCCTACCTCCACTAAAAACACACATGCTTTCCCTTCCTTCTTCTCTCCTAGTCTCTCTATGACCTTTCATTCGTTGGCTGACAAAATTTAGGAAGTTGTTGGCGATAGCGTTCGAATTTTTAAAAGTGGTCAGAATCAGGTGAAAATTTTTTGTGGTGATTGGAGGGATGCTAATTTAATTTTTGATTTGGTGGATCTTAAACTGGGGGGCTACAAGCTGTTTATTCCTGCTTCACTTAATCCGAAAAAAGGCGTTTATTAGGGACATTGATCCGAAACGCCCCGTTTCCAGCATCCTTGATCGCATTGATTCTGATTCTAGAGAAACAATCACAGCTATTAGAAGGCGCACTCTCTCGGATGGTTCTCCCTCCGACTCATTTAAATTTTCCTTTATTATTGCCAGGATCCCTCGGTATGGTATCTTTCTCTCTGGTTTTGGCTTTAGCCTAATTCTTCCCCCCCCCCCCAGGAGGTGTTTTAAATGTCAACAATTTAGACTCATGGCGAATCAATGTAGAGGTACAAGGCCCTTATATGAGTTTTGTGAGGAATTCCATCTTACCAACGACTAGCCAAACAGGCTACTTTTGTCGTGTTGTGCTAATTGTAAAGGTAACCACATTTCTTCCTCGCGTTATTGTCCGGTCTACCTGTATGAACTCGAAGTTATGAAGTATAGGTATTGGCATGATTGTGGATTTTAGGAGGCGGGGGCTGCTCTGATTCTGAAGGTCATTTTTCGTCCTAGTTCCAGGAAGGGATTGAGTATCACTGAGTCCTTGCTCCCTCGAGCCAGGTGGGGTTTCTAACTTAGCTTGGTGTTTTTGTCTTCGTCTTTGTCTCTTCTGACCTCTATTGAGGTTTCGAAGGCTGGAGGATCACCTTCTGGTGGGTGTTAGGGCATTTCAATACGCGGATGAACTGCTCCTGGTAATAAGGAACAAGAATATTGCTGCATGCTTGAACTTGCTCAGTCTTGCAGTCGAAATGCTTTCCTCCTAGCTTAGGAGTCTGGCATTGTCCATTTCTCTGCCCAAATGTCAGCTTTGTATTTTGCAGGGGGTCGGGTGGTATTAGAGAACATTTCCCTCTCAATAGAAGACCATGTGTTTGTCTGCCAGGCCACTCTTCTGTACCTGGGCATTGTTTTGGATATGAGACTTACCTGGGTCCCCCATATTAAGTATATTGCAGGTAATGCCTCACATGCTATAAATGTTATGTGTATTATTGCCAGGGTTACTTGGGGTGCCGACCCGCGGGCTTTAGAATTGGTTTACCGCAATTCGGTCAGGGCCTACCTTGGATGGGGGGCTCCCCTTTTTGTTAATGCAAGTGAGTGCCCTTACCATACTTGATCGTGTGCAGTACCGGGCTCTGCGTGTTATCCTTGGATGTATGAGCTCCACTCCCATTCCGATTCTCTTTTCTGAAGCTAATGAGCCACCTCTCTGTCTCCGCAGGGATATACTTGCTCAACGGTTCCTCTTGAGGAATTACTCTTGGCATAATAAACTGCTGTCCCTGAAGCGAAATGTAGGATGGAGGTGAGGAGAGTAAGGGGGGGAAGGCGAAGGAGGGTGTTTAAGGTACGAACTGAGAAGACTGGCTTGATTTCTGTGTTCGATCGCATGTGGGGAATTCTGCAGAGCTGTAAGAGATCTCTGAGGCCTGCCTATTTTGACAGTGCTTGGCAGGACCTTCTTTTTGAGATCCGAATTGACACCGAAACAGGGAGGATCCTTAAGGACTCGGGTGATCCCCAGACTGCCTTCGAGGACTTTGTTTCGGTTGCCCACCCTGGCTCGGTCTTGATGTTCCCGGACGGTTCGGTTGACGGTCTGTCGGGTAGGGTAGTCTGTGGTTTTTGCATTCCTGAACTGAACTACTGCTTTGGTTTGCCGCTTCTGGAGAGTCTAACCCCAATGACTGCGGAGCTGCATGTGATTTTTTTGGCGGTTATCCGGATAAGAAAGATGCGTTTTTCGTCTTCTCTAATCTGCTCGGACTCCATGGAAGCTCTTGTGTGTATTCTAAATAGATTCACTGACCCTGGAGGTTCTGTCTTAGCTCGGAAGATAGGTGATCTGGTGTCTGATGCATTTCAGTCTGGTGTGCGTCTTGACTTCATGTGGGTACCTGTTCTTGTGGGAATTTTGGGTAATGAGATGGCGGACGAGTGTGCGAGATAGGCTTGGGCCGTACAAGGAGGTTGATGGTGTAAGGAGGACCTACTTCGATCGGGTCGGACATAAGTTCTCGAAACCCTAGTGTCAGGGCTTCCTATTTGCGAGGCGGTATCTAAATGCTATCACCCGACTGAGAACCGGTCATATTTGTACGGCACCCATTTTCAACGAATGGGTTGAGATCTCTCCCGGTCGAGTGTGACTGTGGGACTGAATTTAAGGACCTGCCTCATCTGCTTTTTTATTGCCCATTGCTCTCACCGGATTGCCCCGACCTTTTGGGGTTTCTTTCGCGCCGCTTCCCTGATGTTAGCGTCTGTAATGTTGATTTAAATGGCCTACTTTTTGAGCTGGGCAAAGAGTTCATCGGTGAATTTGGTGGTTTTCTCAGGGACGAAAGTGTAATTATTTAGGGCTTTCTTTTTTTTTTGGTGTGAGAAGGGTTTGGTCCTGGTGCATGAGGCGATTCCTTCCGTGTCCCTCCATATTGCAGTATTCTGGGACCCGCCTGGAGTCAGCGAGTGCTCTGGGGTTGACCTTCCGGATTTGGACTGATGTGGTCTTGCTTTTGCTATTCAATAATCCACTGCACCATTAGCTTAATTACGTGTTATATTCTGGCCATTTACAAAATTGTAAGAAGCCACAAACAAGAAGAAGAAGACTTTCTTTCGCACCCAAAAAACT
Source organism: Melikaiella ostensackeni (assembly GCA_032362435.1). NCBI lineage: Eukaryota > Metazoa > Arthropoda > Insecta > Hymenoptera > Cynipidae > Melikaiella > Melikaiella ostensackeni. The sequence goes on from JAUMHM010000005.1 coordinate 39,837,066, forward strand.
TACCCCCTTGTTCCACTTACTTTTTTTATATTTACACGCACTTGATCCTTCACCCCTGACACCGCAACTACTTCTACCTCTGCCAAATCACCCAGTTTCTCACAGCACCCAACTTGACCTCAAAATCAACTCTCATCAACTTTTCTATTTTTCCAGTCACAAAACAACTTACCACCACTCCCTTCATTCACACTTGCACTTTCACCCCAGGCTCCCTTACTCACAACTTATGAATAAATACTATTATTTGTAACCAGGACAGTTAAAAGGGACCTATCGTTCAAAAAACTCGATTTTCACTTTTTGTTGATTCTGATAAAAAAAAGTACGCTCTTTTTAATGAAAACCGTTTTCTCGAAAACTTATTTTTGGCCGATAGGTCTCTTTTAACTGTCGCGGTCACATATAAGAAAAAATAAAAGCTGCAACTTCAACATAAAGATTTACTTTTTCATAATTTTTTAATAGATTCTTGTTGTAGTTTTTCGTAAACAACTTTTTTAGAGTATTAAAATTTCCTAAATTTTGAAATTTCTCGAAAACGATGAGAGATACGTGAAAACTGACAAACTTTTAAGGGTTTCTTGAAAGGAGATGATCCTCGTCCACCCCGAACTGACACTGTATCAATATTTGCAAAATTTGTAGACGATGCAAATTCAAAAACATCATTTCTGAGATTGAAAAACTTATGTTGTATTGTACGTATTAAATAGAATTAAGACATGCTAATATTATTATAAAATATTAAAAAGTTCTGAAATGATAATCATATTATTTTTATTAGTAAAAAACCAATCGTATCAATTCGAAAATTTAAAATTCTCCGTGAAATACTAAAATAATTATCAAGACTTTAAAGTAGGTGCGAATAAAAAAAATCCAGTCATTTTTTCAAAATCTAAGGACTTTCTGAGATTTCCAGAACTTTTTCAAAATCCCGTAACTTTTCCAGGTAATAATGCTCAGAATTTTTTTCATTGAAACTGCATCTTTCAACCTTCGTAATTACTTTTTACAGGATGAGGAAGAGTTTGAAGGATTGGACGTAGCTGGAGGAAACACGGGAGCAAAGCCCGAGGAGCCTTCAACACTGACAATCACCAAAGTCCCCTTGCATTTGCGCGCAAGATGGGATAGTTTCTACCTAGAAATTTTGATGATCGCCGGACTGGTGGTCTATTTTATAAACTACATCGCAGGTCGATCTAAAAATTGCCGTATCGCCGAATCCTGGTTCAACGATCACAATCAGCTTTTCAGTGAGAACTTTTCTCTGGTCGGTGACACTGGTAAAACTGCTGAAGAAGCTTCCGATAACGGCGCAGTCGTGAAGGAAAGCGAATCCCAGTACAGTCTCTATTGTTCTGGAAGAGTGGGATGCGATTCGATGCTAATCGAACTTAAATTACTGAAACGCCAGGACTTAGTAGCGGTTTTGGCACAAATGGTGCGACCACAAAACGACCAAGCGCACATTAGAATCGACCTTTCAAAAGACGAGACTGATAATTTTATCTTGGCAGTCGCTGCTAAGAAAACTGCTATGCATTTGGCGAGGGATATGGGTGATATTAGTGTTTATTGCCCCGAAAAGCGACCCGGGGAAAAATTCAATTTACCATCTGGCTTTCTTGTCATGTCCGAAATCCCAGAGGCAACTTCTGCAGTTTTGGATACAAGAGTTATCCAGGCATTTACGAAATACGCACAGTATATTGATTACGTTCATATTAGTGACCAGTATAGCGGACCTAAACAACAAGAGTAAGTTTATATTAACAGGCGCCTCACAGACCAGTCCCCATATCCCCTATTATCCCCCTATTTTCAAAAATTGGTCCCTATAGTACCCTATTTTCAGTCGATAGCCTAATTTTTTTTTAATTTTCAAGAAAATCGAGGCGTTTCAACGTTGCACTCTTCCGGTGTCATAAATATCTTAGAATCTCTTCTTTAGTATTCCATAGGACCCTTAAGATTCTTATGGCCCATTATTGTCTTCTAAGCCTAACAAAAATCATTCACTTGAATTTCCCGGGAAGCCTAAATGTTTTTTAATAAAATGAACTGAATTCACGCTCAGTAGAGTAAAAGTATACTTTTCTTCGTTTTAAAAAGGACGAAAAATGAGTGAAGTTTTGAAGTAAACGTAAAAATCACGTAATTGCATTAATCATCATAATTGGATAATTTCCAATTGAATGCATTCAGAATTTAATCATTTCAGTTTCAAATTTCCAAAATTTTACAATTTCAAATTCAAAGCGTTTGAACTTTGAATAATTTTCAATTGCGAATTAAACAAATATAACTATATAAAATTGTTCGGTTTTAGATTTAAATCGTTTCAAATTGTACAATTTCAAAGTGAAAGTTTTAGTGCTTCAACAATTTTAAATTCAGACATCAAAAGACGATTTCAAATTTAAATCGTTCAAAATAGTGCCATGTCAAATTGAGTCTTAATGTTTAGACAGTTTAAAACTTGAAGCTGTCTAAATTTAATAATTTTGAATGAGAAACACTAAGATTTACGTAATTTAAAATTGAAAGCCTTAATAAGAAAGTTGAAATTGAGGACATTCAAGGTTTCGTAATTTCGAATTGAGACTCAAAATTGAAATTCCTGATGAAAAGGTCACAGAATTAGTGTAGGTTTTGAAATAAATGCAAAAATCACGGGTAAAATCACAAGGATAAATATATTGATTAATGGCTTGATTTTGCGCGTTAGCAAAATATGTATGAAAAAGTGCTTATTTTCATAATTTTTATATTTTCATGGATCCCAATTTTGTACATTTTTTTTCGCTCCCAAAAGTTTCTTCAAATTTTGACAGATTTTTATATTTATATTAAAAAAAAACTATATTATATACAGCAGGTTTTCCAGATAATTATTTTTGTATTTAAAAAAAAAATTATCTCACTTGGAAAAATCTTTTGAAGACCTCAGAACGTTTTTCTGACAGAATACATTAGAAAAAATTGACATGTTTAAGTAATCAAAACTGGAACAACAGCACGTTCTTCTTATAGTCATTTTTGTGTATTAAAAAGTTATCTTTTTCTACATATGTCTGTTGACTACCTCAGAAGTTTTTACTGATAGAAATACAGTAGAAAAAAATCAAAAGCCGAAAGAAATCTGCTACCTTTAATAACTTCTATATCGCACCCTATTTTTGAAAAATAAAAGGTACCCTTTAAGCGTGAAACATTTACCCTTTATCCCTTATGTTTGATGACATAGGAACTGTATTAATATAAGTGACTTTTTAGGTTGCTTTTTAGTCCTTGCTGAAAATACCTTTTCATTTTGCTTTAGGGATTCTAGTCAGCTCACCATGCCAGAAGTAAAGAGGGTACTTTTGGTGGGCCTAAATATTAGCATTAAGGGCCGTATTCAAAGTACCGAAATGCAAGAGAAAATGAGGCCTCTACTCCAGTTAACGTTTCATTTGCTGGATAAACTGCGTCGATTCAAACTTTCTAAAGAGGTTTGTACCAGTTTCTGTAGAGTAATTTATGGGCACGGTGAATTGTCTTCATATTGTCTGTCTGTACCTCTCTGCTCAATTATTTATACAATGATAATCAGTATTCAATTCTTTTCTTTGCCAACAGGGAAGAGCCAAGAGCGATAAGAATCGTCAGCGAGTGGAAGAGGCTTTTCTGAAAACGACGAGCGCTGCTCGCGCAGAAGCAGCCGCCCAACGTCGAGAGGATCGCCGAAGGCAAGAAAAGGAACGAATTCTCCAGGAGGAGGATCCAGACAAACAGAGAAAGTGGGAAGAAAAAGAACAGAAAAGACTCGCTAAAAAACGAGCGCCCAGGATGAAGCAACTTAAGGTCAAAGCCTTGTGACCCCATAAAGAAAACGAAAAGGTTGAAAAGGCTAAAGACACGCGAGAACCATAACAAACTTTGAGATACAGAAATAAACTAAGAAGGAAATTGAGAAGAAAACTAAAAATTACGAGATCGATGATAAAATCTGATCAGTTTATCGAAACTAATAGACCGATTTACTTTTCGCGCATAATCTTGATAAGTTAATAAAAACGCGATTTGTTTTGGTATCTATTGACTCAGTAAAGTATTCTCGCTGCCAACTTATTGTTAGTTGATCAATCGTTATCTATACGTAATGATAAGTCTGAAACACTTCATGGTCTCATTTTTAAATTTATTATCGCATTATCTAACACATAGTGTGTGATTTATATTAAAAGAGAGTTTTAGTAAAGATTTCTTACTCATACGCAGTGGATGCGTCGAATTTTATTCTCTGTGATTTCATAATTGTCTTTTCATTCTTTTTCTAAAGAAATATTTAACATTCGGTTATAGCACTCAGTATAATCATGCGATCTCACAATTTACTATTAGATTTACCTCACTCTTCCATTTTCACCAACGTAGACAAACGAGATAGAAAACATATTTATTAACAAATGCAATTATTATATTAAGGTCCTAATTTCAGTAAACGCGTATAATTTATTGTATATAAAACTTTCCAACAGAAATATATACACATTCAGTGGAAGTCGTATAAAAATCGAGTATTAGTATTCTTTAACCAACATTTTTACAAGGATATATTCAACTGATATCTGGAATTTACTATTTAAATACGTCTACAACTTTCAAGTTTCAACCGCTTTTGAGCTTTTTTTGAGAACTGAAAAGCATTAAATTCATAAGAAACGTACAAAGCGATATTTTTAATTTTTAAGATTTTCAGCCTATTTTTTTGAAAAACAAAGTTACAAAAAAGTACATTTTTAAGAACAAAATTTTGTTCTCAGCTCGTAACCCTTAGATATATTTGTAATTAAATTGAATTACAACTTAAGCATACAGAGAAGGCAGATCATTTATTTATTATACAATTTTATTGTTATGAACAAATTAGAGAACTCTGTTCTCTATGCTTTCCAATTTACTCCAAACTTTCTCTTTCTCCCTTTTCCATAAATCATCCCATTCTTCCCATTGCCGTCTAACTGTTCTCAACTCCTCTTTTACCTCCCTCCCTTGCCTTTTCATATCATCTAGTCTTCCCCAAGTCCCCTCCCTGACTCTTTTTATGAGAGCTTCTAATTTAGTGAACATGTCTTCTCCCTCCCTATCTCTCTCCAGCGATCTTCTCTTTGACTTTACCTTCTTAAACTCGTTGCTCCTTGTGCTACCCTCACTGGCTGCATCGTCTCCAGCCATATCCCCTCTCTCTTCTGTACCGTCCCTGTCACTGTTCGCGTCTGAGCCTTTATCGTCCAGCTGTCGTTCACTGGTGTCAGACCTTGGACCACGCACAATCGGTATAATACTCCACTTCATCCACCGAGCTAGCTTGGACCCTTCTCCACCTGTCTCCTCACCTCCTTTGCCACGCACTTTCTTTCGCATCCCAAAAACTTAGCCAGAAACTTATTCCCTTGTTCCAATTACTTTTTTGATACTTACACGCTCTTGCTCCTTCACCCCTCACACCGCATCTACTGCTACCCCTGCCAGATCACCTGGTAGGGTAAGGATTGGGAGAGACAGGATATGATATGATTGTAGAGGAAGAAAAGGAAAAGAATACGGAGGAAAAGGACGGAACAATGGTGAGAAGAATAAATGTAGGAAAAATTGTTGTGGCAGTTGTATGCGTATGCAGGAGAAGAGGAGAAGAATGAGGATGGAAAATAATATGGAAATGGACAGAGGAAAAGGATGAGGAGTTGGTGCTGATACGGGGGGGGGGCTGAATGCTTGGACCAGAGAAAAAGGGGGAGAGGGGTGGGCCA
>JAUMHM010000005.1:39856657-39874717 GCA_032362435.1 Melikaiella ostensackeni
CCTTCAAGGGCTTGGAAACAGGGTAACCTGGTCAGGTTTCCTGATCTACTTCTCACGTGGATAGTAGGTCCCCATGTTAGACAGTCTTCCAGAACATCAATGCATCCAGGATTTTTGTGAGACAAAGGGCGTTTCATGGCATTTTTGTCGTAAGCATTGCTGCTATTGCAAACATCTACTACGACATTCATCTTCTCAAGAAACCATATCGACCTAGTGATCGTCTTCGATGTTTTTATTCCTGCCACCTCTGCTACTTTTGCCGCTTTCATGGCTGATGCAAGTTTTCCACTTACCATTTGGAAGGCATTTCTAACATTGTGTCTTTGAAAATTATTCGAAAACAGGTGTTCCCGTGTGATATGCCCAAGAATATTCGATAGCTCGTTTGCAGTATCAGCCTTCCAAGTGTCGATAACGTCCTGGAAAGAAACGTCTTCGCCCTTAATTATGAGGGTCCTATATCTCTGCCAAGCACCCACGAGGTTTTTTATAATGCGACAAAAGTCATGAATCGCAAAGATCTTTTTTTCTCCATGCAGAAAGAAGGGGTTTGCTTCTGTGACTCCCAGTTTCGTATAAGCTGATCTGTTAGGACTTCCTTGGTCACAAACAAAAAGCTTCACATCAGTTCCGCATTCTTCTGCTTTGTCGCAAGTTTGTCGCATCAGAGTAATATTGTTGTTTGGGAAAACATTGTTGTGGGCTAAAACGTAAAAAATTACGACTCGCCACCGATGAACAGGATCTAATCCGTTCAGAGTCATCGCAAATATGTACTTTATTTGCACGCCTATCTGTTCTGCCAAGGTGACCAACATCTTCAAATACCTCGATGGTATCCATCTTGGAGTCGTACTCCAAACGCTCCATAATATCCATTTCGTCCATCCTGCACTTATCTGTGCAGTCTGCTTTGAGATCATAGCACGAAGCCTGTCATTCTCTGCTTGTCAGAGTAGTATCTTATCGGTGTCACTAATCTCGCATTCGTTAGTAGCTATCTCATCTTCCGCTGGTGTCCTGCCCTCATTTTCTTCCTCAAAAACCTGTGGAGGAGATGGTGGGAGATAAATACTACTTACCTCCTATATTCTTTCTGCACTTTTTTGGTCGAAATCAGGCATGAACTTATCTACTTGCTGACAGTAAATAGGAACTGCACTGCGAATCAACTTTCCATAAGGGGCGAGAGTCGTAAAATCTGCTGCTCGGAAGTGAATACTACAGAATCGCAAACGTGTTGTACGGCATTTCCCTTCCGCAATCCCTGTAAAAAAAGAAATGGAAATGAATATGCCAACATTTTTTGATTAATTTTGAATTCAAAATTTAATACTGAACTGCAGATATTTTAAATTCGAAAATTGTCGATTACATTTTTTATAAAGTAAAGTTTTGAAATTAGAAGAAAATTTGAATTCCAAGCACCAAGAGCGACAACGATGCAACAACTTCCATTAAAATTATTACTCTTTTAACACCAAATGAAGAAAGAGAGAGGGAGAAGAATGAGGTGCCCTTTTTTGATATATTTCCTTTATTTGTGTCTTTTCCATCTTGGATGGAAGTAGTTTTTTTTTTAGTTTTCAGGAATTTTGTTGTTACCGTTTAAAGAGGAAGTTCAATTTAATTAAACCTAAATTTACTGCCTTCATTTGAAAACTCTCCAAAATGTGATCGTGCGGTTACACACAGCCAAATGAAGATTTTTAAAAATGTTTAATTAAATAATATAAATAATATAATAAAAAGAAAAATCTACATAATATGACCAATTTTCAAAAATCTTGTAAAATTTCAATATTTTCAGATTTTCTAGGCCATAACCTCATTTTTATAAATGTCAAAAAGTAACATAATTTTCAAAAGCTTTGTAAAGCATCTTATATTTTTTTAATCCTGCAGAAATGATCTCGCACTCAAAATTTACCTAAAAAAATTTAGAAGACTTCAGAAATTAATTCAGGGTCTGGCCATTTTAATTATTAAAATCTTAACATTTCTTTTTTCAAAGTTAATTTTGAGTGCGATGAAGTTTTTGCATGTTTAAAAAAACTTAAGGATACTTTGCAAAGCTTTTCAAAATTATTTTAGTTATTTAAAGTTTATAAAAATGAGATTCTGACATAGAAAAAGTGAAAATATTCAAATCTTATAGGATTTTTGAAAATTGGGCATATTATGTAGATTGCGTGAAAAAATTAATATTAGCGATTTTTGAAAATCTCTGAGAATTAAGAAATTTTTAATACTGATTTAATTCATGGTCTGGCCATTTCAATTGCTAAAATCTTCTTATTTTTTTAGGCGAATTCTGAGTCTGATAAAGTTCACGCTCAAAACATTTTTAGGATAGTTTGAAAAGCTTTCGAAAATTATTTTAGTTTTTAGAGATTTATAAAAATCAGATTTTGGCCTAGAAAAACTAAAAATATTGAAATCTTACAAGATTTTTGAAAATTGGGCACATTATGAAGATTACGAAAAAATTAATATTCGCGATTTTTGAAAAACTCTGAGAATTACGAAATTTTTAATACTGATTTCATTCAAGGTTTGGCCATTTTAATTGCTAAAATCGTCTTATTTTTTAGGTAAATTTTGAGTCTGATAAAGTTCACGCCCAACAAAATTTCAGGATAGTTTCAAAAGCTTTCAAAAATTATTTTAGTTTCTTGAGGTTTATAAAAATGAGATTTTGGCCCAGACAAACTGAAAATATTGAAATCTTACAGGATTTTCGAAAATTGGGCAGATTATGTAGATTGCGAGAAGAAAGTTAATATTAGCGAACTAAAAATTTGTTCAACATATTTTTGGCCCACGGAACCTCAGGATATTGATCGATCTATTAATTAATATACACAAATTAAATTAACGAATAATAAAGATTATGGATTTTTAAAATAAAATTATGGATTTGTGTTTGCAAAGTATATTTCTACGTTAAAATAACTTGTTTTTCTCGACCAGCTAATACTTCATCATGAAAATTTGTCATCTGATATTCTTTGTTGATTGTATAAACAAATTCTATCAAGAAAATTCACACTATAGATATTTATAGGCAGAAAAAAATAGTTTTTTCTATTAAGTCTCCTCAAATTATGTTCCTACTTGTGTTGATTGAAGAAAATTTGTCATTTGACACTTTATCTTGATTTTATCAACAAATTATAAAAACAAATGACTAGTATGGACATTTGAAGGCAGAAAGAAATCGCTGTTTCTCTTAATTCGCCTCAAATCATGTTCCCAGTGATATCTAGTGATGAAAATTGGTCGTTTAATATTATTTATCATTTTATACACAAATGACCAGTGTGGAGATTTGAAGGCTGATAGAAATATTTATTTCTAATTACTGTCCTAAAGCTATGTTGCGAGCGTCGTTCAATTGTTTATAGTAATGAAAATTTGTCACTACATATTAATTGATGATTTTTTAAAAATTTTGTGAACAAATGACCAATGTGAACATTTAAAGGAAAATGGAAACAATTTTTTCTCTTAATTGAATCGCCGCGCCGCATCTTAGACCGGGATATAAAATATTTTTCGTGAAGTGGGGGGCCCTGAAACGTCACTCAAACCCAAGCGGCTGAAGGGCCACCCCACTCATAGAAAAAATATGTTATATCCCGTTCTACGATGCAGCGGTTCAGTCCTAACAGTATGTTCATGATATTTAATGTTATCAAAAATCAAAATGTGTCATTAGATATTATTTGTTGATTTTTTAATCAAATCTTATAAACAAAGGATTACTGTAGATTGTAGACTTTTATTGCCATCATATCGCATCACTGGAAACATAATTGAAGAAAAATTAAGAGAGAAAACTATTTCTTGCTGCCTTTGAACGTCCATACTGGACATTTGTTTGCATAATATGTACTTATAGAATAAAAAAGTAATATCGTATAACAAATTATCATTACTTAACATATTTGTCAAAATAATTTCACTGGTCTTTTTTCTAGGAAAATTATTTTAATAAAAGATGTCAAATTTTACATGAGAAATTAATAAAGAAACATTTGAATAGATAAAAACAAAATAAAAATATTTTATCGACTGGAATAAACTTCGACAAAAATAATTGTTCGCTTTTTTCTCTCCAATTTAAAGGCAAGGGACGAAACCGATTAAATTTATAATTGAAGAGTGGCAGTATGGAACTAGAGAACCAACAAAATGGGAATTTTTCAAAAGATCAAAACATTCTGTACAATCAAAATCACTAAAGATGAAACAAAAGTCTACTCCCGAGCCGATTTACTGCTGAATTGAGGCCAAAAAAGTTATCCATAGGTTCCAGGAAATCGATGTGGAAGCTGACAATCTGAAAGTTACGCTATGGCCTAAAATTGAAGTAGGCTTTGCTGCGGATTGCGATAAAAAATTCAATTTTCAGTTAGAGAAATTAAACCATGCTCCCGAGATACTAAGTTTCGGAATACTGGTAAATAAAGTTTGATTTAAAAAAGTTAGCCAATTTCGAGCAAATTGACCGAGAATTTTGGTGATTGAAATTTCATAGCTTTCCGAAATCGGATGTGGATAGCAATAAAAATCGAATTTTCCATTTTTTGCAAAACTTAAATTTCACTTCCGAGATATGGGGATGCTGAATGAGAAGAAAAAATGTTTAATCCAATTAAATTATTTTGTTCTGAGAACATCAAAATGAAAGGTTGCGATATGTCAGTGTGACAGGATTTTTTTTTTTATCAAAATCCGAAATAAAGTAAGAAAATACATTTCTTTTTTTCATTAAATGATAATAATTTCGAGAAATACCAATGCAAAGAGGTTTAAAAATTATTGCCACGTTGAAATTATATCTAAATTCTAAGTAAAATATTATTACCATTTTTTTTTGAAATTGAAAGGTTGCAGTACAAAACTAGATAACCAACATTTTTGCCGAAAATGGGTTTTTTGTATTAAAAATTCTTAAAAAATTAAATACATGTTGTGTTGAAAGGATTTGATCAAAATCTCATTTTTAATATACCAATAAAAAGATTGGCAATTCAAAACAAGATAACTGACTCTCTGTACTTGTCTCCCATCATCTTCTTTTTCTTCTTCTCTTGTTTAATTGCCTAACGTCATACCTTCTTTTCTAAGCTTCTTCTGACCATATTCTTCTTCCTAAAAGTTTTATAATACAGTAAAACAATAAAATACTTGTTTTTCCAAACAAAAAGCCCTTAAATGAAACTATTTCCAATTTTTCTACAGCACCAAGGTACCAATCAAATTCTAACCTGAAAACTTAAATCTTCATTTTCTACAAACAAAAAAACACTTTTATAAGGGTTTATTTTCACTGAACTTTTTGCCTTGCATTTAGAAACGATATTTCTTGAAATTTATTACGTTTATTTATAAAAAAGCATACAGTAAGGTCCTTCTCATCCAGGTCATAGGGCTGTTGCATGTTAAAACATTTCAACAAATGCAACCCAACTTCCACAGCAGTACTCATAAAGATATTAAACCGGAGTCTTTTTGAATTTCGCGCACAAAAAAAAGACGTCCACGCATGCGCATTTTCAGAAGGTAAGTCAGGGGCGAAACTTCAAGTGACGAGAAATATCCCATCCGTATTTAAAGTTGTTTAGAGTTAAATGAATTAAATAACTATTATGAAGGGGGAAAAAGGTATCATACGATATCGTAACATTAACTAATACACCGCATTAGGAATTGTAACCTTCACTTGTAAATAAAATTCACAGTTAGTGTTGTTATTTCATTGAGAGCTCTGAGGTTAGATTTGCCGGAATAAATAAACACAGAAAAATCATAATCTACCATAATTTACAGTGAACAATAATTTTGACTATTTCCTAACGAAATCAAATATCAAACGCATCAACACTATTATAAAATCAACAACATCAAATGCAATTTTCAATTTTAAATGCAAATTTAATTAAAATTTTTCTGAAAAATTTCACAGAAACTTGATCTAAATTTTTGTTTGTTGTTAATGAAATATCTTTACTGTTTTGTATTTTTGGGTAAAGGTCCCTTCAAATTATCGAATGAAAGTTTCAATTTTAAATGCTATATTTTTTAGTAGGGCCCCCAAAATCAGTTTTTTCCTGAAAAATTTGACAAAAACTGACTCCAAATTTTTGTTTGTTGTTAATAAATTTTTTTTATTGTTTGGCATTTTAGATTGAAGGTCCCTTTAAATTATCAAACATGATTTTCAATTTTTATTGATATATTTTAGTGGCGATCTCAAAATCAATTTTTTTTCCTCAAAAGTTTGACAAAAACTGATTCCAAATTTTTGTTTGTTGTTAATAAATTTTTTTTATTGTTTGGTATTCCAGACTAAAGGTCCCCTTGAATTATCAAATATGACTTGTAATTTTTGTTGCTATATTTTAGTGGGTATCTCAAAATAAATTTTTTTTTCTGAAAAATCTGACAAAAACTGACTCCAAATTTTTATTTGTTGTTAATAAATTTTTCTTATTGTTTGGTATTCCACATTAAAGGTCCCCTTAAGTTATCAAATATCATTTGTAATTTTAATTTGCTATATTTTAGTGGCGATCTGAAAATCAATATTTTATCCTAAAAAATTTGACAAAAACTGTCTCCAAATTTTAGTTTATTGTTAATAAATTTTTTTTATTGTTTAGTATTTTAGATTAAAGGTTCCTTTAAATTTTCAAACATAATTTGCAATTTTTATTGCTATATTTTAGTGGCAATCTCAAAATCAATTTTTTTCCTCAAAAGTTTGACAAAAACTGATTCCAAATTTTTGTTTGTTGTTGATATATTTTTTTTATTGTTTGGTATTTTAGACTGAAGGTCTCTTTGAATTATCATACATGATTTTCAATTTTTATTGCTTTATTTTAGTGGCGATCTCAAAATAAATTTTTTTTCCTAGAAAATTTGACATAAACTGACTCCAAATTTTGGTTTATTGTTAATAATTTTTTTTATTGTTTAGTATTTTAAATTAAAGGTCTCGTTGAATTATAAAATACGATTTGCAATTTCAATTGCAATATTTTACTAGCGATCTCAAAATCAATTTTGTTCCTCAAAAATTGGACAAAAACTGACTCTAAATTTTTGTTTGTTGTTAATAAGTTTTTTTTATTGCTTGGTATTTCAGATTGAAAGTCCCTTTAAATTATCATACATGATTTTAAATTTTTATTGCTTTATTTTAGTGGCGATCTCAAATAAATTTTTTTCCTAAAAAATTTGACAAAACCTGACTCCAAATTTTTGTTTGTTATAAATGAATTTTTTTTATTATTTGGTTAAGGGCCGATGAAATCCTCGTGAGTCCTAAGGACAAAGAGAGACCCAAGAATGACAGCTCTTTGCATCCATCTCGCAAGTGCTTTGGCATTTATCTGGCACGTGGGTATGTCGAGGTTACGAACCAGTGATGGTTTCGCACCTGCGAGAGCACTGATGACAAGAGCAATCATTTCAGCCTAATATTCTTTGTACGCTCCTCGCAGCTCCCTTATGAGGTCTCGATACCTCTCCCCCTTTTCCTTCTCCTTGGCTGTGATGTTAATGTCGGCTGGAGCCGAGAATTCGATAACAAACATCGTTCGTTTCTCTTTGTCAAGGAGTACGATGTCAGGCCTCGAGTGTGCAACGTTTACCCTGAAGTCGAAATTCCAGTAAATTTTGCACAACTCGTTCTGGACAATTGACTCTATCTCTCTGGGAGCGTTCCGCAGAGCAGGGTCGCGGTTCACACCATGAAAGCGACAAAGATGGTAATAAAGCACTCTTAGGGCCGCATCATGCCTATGGAGGTTCGTCGTTCCCGCGTGAGTGGGAGCAGGTATAATGCTGGCATCATAGCAATCCAGCAAGTCATCTCTGAGTCGATTCAGCCACTCAAGACGTCGACCGTCTCGCCGATCCGTCATCGTGTCTCCATCCAAATTATTTGCAGCACCCCGACCGCTACAGCGATCAGCACTGTTTGCCGACCCATTGTCGGGTGCTCTGCACGTTCGATCATTTTGAGCCGCATTCACAGATGAGTTTGGTGTTGTCATACTATAGTTGTTCCCACGAGCAGCTAGGGAAGCGGTTCGTCCACCCTTGCAGAGCCCCGCATGCAAGGGTAAGGCTGCATACTCTAGGAGATTACCCAGTATCCCAGAGACACCGTGAAGGATATCTCACCCAGATGCCATTCAAATTTTCACACTGTTGTTCACGCCTTAGCGTGGGTGTTTTTCCTTCGAGACCATCCCTGGACAATTATCCGCGACTGCTTATTAATTTTTTGTATCCGTATTCAGCAGAAACCCTTGGTAAGGGGACTCTCCATCCGCAACCTTAGTTTACTTTATTAATTAAAATTTGTTATACGATTACATAATAAATAGGAATAATAACTTCTCAGATGCTATTCAGCTCAAGATCTGCAAAATGTTTTTTTACAGGCTTTACAGGTTTATAATATTTATTTTCTTGTTTAATAATCTCAAGTCAGAATTTAAAGGGGAGACCCACTACTAGAGGGTAGCTCAATATTGGTCTTATTATATATTACCGTAGCTTTCTTTTAATTTTTCCGTCAAAAACAGTTCTTTTAAATTTGTATTCTACATTTGTGGCATTTGGATTGATATATGTAAAATGAGAAATTTCATGTAATATAAAATATATGTACCTCAAATTTCCATTAATTTTTATGGTATTGAATTGAAATTTGTATCCTATAATATTTTTGTATAATATTATAAAAAGAAAAGTGGAACCGATTTTAATTGATTTTAACCTCTTTTAACCGAAAGTTATTTGCAGATGGGATTTTGATCTTGATTACACTTCTTTGAAATCCTATAAACAATTTAAGACCAACTTTAAAATAATCGATCCGGCTCTTTTTTAAAAAAAAATAATTGATTTTTCTGTTTAATTAAGTTTTAAGGAAAAAAATTGCCGAAAATATCATTATAATTTATAATCATATTCTTAAAGTTGTTTCTTAGTATCATTTGAATATTAAAAATTAGAAAGTTCGAATCACTGACTAAAGTAAGTTCCTGCATAGCTGATTTTTTTATATAAGGAAGCATATGTTGCATATGTAAAAAATTATAAGTATTTCAAAAAATAAATCAACGCTCTCATTTTCACTGTTCACAATATTAAAGAATTGACAGCTGCAAATCTATTAAATTGAATAATTTTCAATTTTAAGTCTTCAAAATTGAACTATTCTTAGAAAAAAAATCACTCAAAGTTGCATAATTCTCTATTTGACACATTATACAGAGTGTTTCTTGTATCTTGAGACATCGAAATATCTCAAGAAATACGCATCTAACGGAACAAATGTCTGTAATAGAAACTATTTATTTTCGAGAGGGAAAAGCGACCCCGCAAAAATTCACCCCACACTCCACCCCCTGGGAACGGGAGGGGGATATCTTCAAAATTTTCAATGGGAACCTATATTTTTTATTTCAGATTCAGATACTCCATTAAAAAATACGTATGTTTTCTTCGAAAATTTTTTTTCGTTTCACGCCAGATGGCGATGCATTTACGGATCGAAGTCGCGCAGGCACAGGTGCAACCGAGGGTTGTTCACCGGGGGTGGAATGTGGATGCGATTCCCGCATTCCAAATCTGCGACTTTAACCCGCAAATGCATGCCAGCTGGCACGAATCGAAAAAAAAAATTCGGATAAAACTTACGTATTTTTTAATGGATAATTTGAATCTGTAATGAAAAATATAGGTTCCCATTTGAAATTTTAAAGTTACCCCCCTCCTGCCCTCAGGGGGTGGGGGGTGGGGTAAATTTTTGCGCGATCGCTTTTCTCCCTCGAAAATAAAAAGTTTTTATCACAGATATTTTTTTTGTTAGATGCGTATTTCTTGAGATATTTCGATATCTCAAGATAAAAGAAACACCCTGTATACTCGTATGGAAGTTTCTTCAATTGAAAATATTCCAACTTGAAGAATTTTCCATTGTATATTTTCAAAATTGAACTACATATTCCAATAAAACGGTTAAAATTACATCATTTTAAAATGTAAACATTCCAAATTAATGAGTTTTCAATTGTAAATCTTAAAAATTGTTAAAATTCAAGAATTTTCAATTGTAAATATTAAAAATTGAACTATTAAAAAAAAACCTTTAAAATTACATACTTTTGAAATAAACACATTGAAAATTTAGCGATTTGAAATTCTATATTTTCAAAATTCAAGAGTTTTCAATTGAAACTCTTCAAAATTGTAGAAATTTGAATTTGAATTCTTCAAAGTTGAAGAGTTTTAAATTTTGTGAATCTATTATACAATTAATTATTATGCAAGTTTCGAGTTCTAGAATTGAGAAATCTGTAATTTTTATGATTTGCATGACTTGCAATTGGAGAGTTTTTAATTTTGAATATCTACAATTTAAAATTAGGTAAGTTTTGAGTTTTAAAATTGAAAATTCTGTAATTCTTATGACTTGCATTTAAATTTTTTCAAAATTTTGTTTAAGTTTCAGTCACTTGTGAAAATGGTAGGTACAAGAATTCGGAGCATATACATTTAGGCTTTAAAAAACTCTTCATTTTGTAGACATATATACATTCTTTTTAAATTTCAGAAGTTATTTAATTGAAAACAAATTACGTTTCATGATTCTTCAATCAATTTTAACATTTTGATTTTTTATTAATTTATTTATGGAAACTGACGACTTGCCTCGGTTTATTGATGGACTATGGTCACTAAATTGAATGAAAGTAAAAAAGTAAAAAACCAATTTAATCTAAGGCACATTGAATATCGGATTTTCCCACGAACGGGCCGATCGAATCGATAAACGGATTCGATGACGCATTGAATGTCGGTTTTTTGACATTCGATGGATGGGCCGATCGAATCGAAAAAAAAACGATCTGACGCTAGCACGTATCGCATGTCGGTTTTTCGACATTCGATCGGTGGGTCGATCGAATAGAAAAAAAAACGATCCGACGATAGCGCGAGTCGAATGTTTCTGAAATAGAAGGAGAAAAGAAACTGTCGATTGAATACAAATTCTCTTATCCTATGGCCTATACTTATTAGTACATATATAATTTACATTTTACAAGTTTCTTTAAAATAATTACCTTCACAAAAAAAAACACTTTTTCACATGCAAAAACCAGTTATTGAATCTGTTATTCTTCTATTGGCATGAAACTATATTCTTCAATCGCTGTCAGCTACTGCTCATCTGACCAAAATTTTCGACTTTTTATCCTCTAATTAAATGACCTATGCGTGACTCTTCTTTATTTGCTCAATTGTTTTTTAAAGTAATCTATTTTCACAAAGTAATGTATTTTTACAAATATTATACCTACTCGTATAGTAGTCATTCAAGGCAATTTTGAAAATTTCAGATCAATGCCTTCTACGGGGCGCATGAGGAATGAATTTACATTAACAACATAGGGAAGAGGTGTTTTTTCACAGACATCAACCCTATAATTTTTCAGTATTTTGATGAGACCGACTTTCGTTTGATTATCAGCAAACCTTGAACCTGTAACAAAAAACCATCGATTCGGAAATAATTTAATTTCAAGTTAAACTAATAGTATAATTAGAATTAATGCCTATTAAACCATTGCAAGTAATCCTTTATATTATTATCATCTTTATTAAACGATGCTAAATAAAAGTATTCCTAAATTTTTTTAAAAATAATTACCAATGCAATTTCTGGGACCATCTCCAAATGGCAAAAAGAGCATAGGATGTCTTGATTGCATTGCCTCTTCATCAAATCTTTCTGGATCAAAAGTCTCTGGCATTGAATAATATTTTGGATCTCGTTGAATTGGATAAGCTGGTATCCATATTCTTAGGCCTTTTGGTATTGTTACGTTGGTACCAGAAAATGTATATTTTTCTAATGAGCTTCTCATTAGAACTGGTACTGGTGGGTATTTTCTGAGAGTTTCTAGAATAAGTAGATAAGATTTCAAACAATAATGATAATAATAAATATAATAATAAATAATCGTATACAGTTTTTGATACAATATCGAAATTGTTCGATTTCGCAGGTTAACTTAATTTATAACTTCAGTTATTGGGTTTGAATTAGTACTTTTAAATTTTGAAGTTATCCAATTTGAAAGTTGTTTGAAATCGTTCAATTTTGATTGCAATACATTTGAAATTCATCAGTTTTGAAACCATGAATTTGAATTTATTATTCGTAAGTACGTAAAATTGAAAATTATTCAATGTGGAGCGCTTTCAGTTTGAAATTGGTTAATTTTTAAATTGAAGCAGGGAAAGCTAAACGGTCCCAGGCGGAAAAATTATACATAGTGGTAAAATATTGCAAATAATTTTGTCCACTATGTATACTTTTTCCACCTGGGGTGCTAAATCCACTTTCAGACGAAATTGAGCTTTCTTCAAAAATCACACATTCTCGCTTTTTTACACCAATTTCAGCGAAAAATTTAGGTTTTGCAATTTTTTACCCTAAAATGAATGAATGTTTTAATGTATTTAAATATTTTTAAATTCTGGAGAATTCAAACTGAATGAATGAAGTATACTAAAATATTCAATTTTTTTAACAATTCGAAGGTTATTATAGGATTTTAACAAGTATTTAGTAATTGGAAATATTATTATCAAAATAATAATTTCCTGCGCTACAACTTTTTTTTGAGGCGACATTAACGTAGCTTCACTCACAGAGTATTTCAAAAGAACTGATTGTAATTTGCCCTGAAAAATAGGTCGAAAGTGGTCAACTTTGGGAGGCCATAGCTTCTGACCTATTGGGACTAGGTCATTGTATTTTTTAGAATTACACAATTGCGTTTACTTTAATTAATATTTACAACACCTTTTCTTGAAATTAACAGGTTCCAATGTACAGATACAAACTTCGGAATTTGATTTTTCAGCCTCTTTTAAAAAAAAAATCGGATTACTTTGAGGGTCATAACTCGGAATCTTTTGCGAGTCAGAAGGTTTTTTTTTTAACTTTCTCAGAATTGTGTCTAGTTTAATTTTGCTGTTGAATATTTTGCTCTAAAATGCAATGGGACGGTCGAATCTACGCAGACACTATTTTGAAACTTTTTTCAAAAATATTTCCAGGGCATATCGTAGTAATTTCTAGCAAATTTAGAATTTGCATCAGGACATCTCAATAAACCGTTCTAGAAAAAAACGCACTCTACCTACTTAAAACGGTAAAAGGACCTTTTTTCGTACGAGATGCCTGGACTATAATAGGTATACGATATTTTGAAATTGTTTAATTTCATATATTTTAATGTTTGAATGACCGCGATAAACGGGATCCGAAGAATCAATTATAAAAATGTCAATTTTGAAACCTCAACTGTCACGCTACGATATCAAAAATCTCAAAACAAATAATTTCAGCATAAACAATACAGTGGTCCAAAAAAGCAAAATTAGAATTTTGTATACAGTACCTCCCCCCCCCCCCCAGTTGTGTGAGATTTTTGAAAAAAAGAACACGTATTTTTTTCGAATGGACAATATTAATACCGCTCCCTCAATTTTCCCGTTAGAAATACAGTGGAAAACACCCATTTTTTACAAATATGGGACTGAAAGGTATAATTTCCAATGGAACAAGTGCAAATTACAAGTAACTCTTAAAAACACTTCTCCGAATGTGACTTATGCATTGATTTTTTATTTTCACCCCCCCCCCACCCCCCTTTTTCAGCATGCCCAAACAACCACCTTCTAAACGACTTTAAACTATTTTTTTCCACAAAATATTAACATTTACATCGATCGTGTTGAATTTTGACTCAAACTAATTAGTTCGTGTTACTCAGAGAAGGCGTAAATTTTTTTTCCCAAAAAATAACAATAATGGGTAAGTGGTAAAAATACAGGAAATACCAAAGTTCGATAAGATAAACGTCCCAGTAATGACGCCCTAAGTCACAATAATCCTGACGCCAATTTTTTTGCTTTCTATCTAATTTAATTTAATTAAACTTCCATTTGATACTACATAATGTTAAAAACAAATGACTTTAATCATTAAATGTTTCTTATAACACATTTTCTTACAATATATTCAAATTATAACCAAGTTTCACGATTATTGGGATCATCATGATTACTGGGACATTTACCTTAGAGTTTGTTGACAAATTCGGAAAAAAGTACATTTATCTGCCTTACTCCAGTCAAAAGTTACATTTAAATAATGAACAGTTATTTAATCGATGCAAAACGAATTGAATTGACCACATTTAATTCATATATCACCAAATTAGTTTGTCCTTATGAGGATAATGATAATTTTTGATAGACTGGAAAAAATAATTGTTCAAACAAATAACAAACGTTGAACTATTAATAATTACCAAAAAAATAAGCAAGACTTTTAAATTTGTCCACTGAAAATGATTTCTAAAAAATGCTACAAAAAAGTAATAATTGCGCCAATATACCGCAAGATATTTGATCCTCTCCTAGAGGGTGGTTGAAAGCTATGCTGGAAGGGGGTGGGTGGACCAAAATAAAAAATCAATGCATACGACACATCTGAGGAAGTGTTTTCAAGAATTACCTTTAATTTGGACTCGTTTCATTGAACATTAAGCCTTTCAGTTTCATATCTGTAAAAAATGGGGGTTTCCTAATGTTATTTTTAAAGGAAATATCGAGGGACCCGTGTGGAAAAAATAAAATTAATGAGGGTCCCTGTAGGGGGCCCTTATTGATTGTACTCAAGCCATGAGGGGCCCATGAGGGCAATCCAGGCGCTGCACCTCATGAAAACGACATGCTGATCCATAAGGATCCAACATGTACTTCCCTCATGGTTACCCTCGTGAGCCCCTCGTAGTTGCCCCGACGGTAAATTTTCAATTAAAAAAAAAAACATTAAAAAATTGTCTCCTTATCATTTCTAAGCACATTTTAATGAATATATATGTATGATAATATGTATAAAAAATTCAAAGTGAGATTTTAAAGTTTAACTTTAAAAAAATTTCATTAAATTTTTGATAAAAATGCATTTTTTGTGAGTTTGAACGACTGGAACATCAAAATTTGTATTGTCAAAAAAAAATATTAACCCTTTGGACTTAGAAACTTTTAGCGATCGACCATGAGGGCAATCGAGCAGGGCCACCTGCGGGGGCCCTCGTGGCTTTTCCCTATGGATTGTCCACATAGGCCCTTGACGGGGGCCAACATTCCAATAAGGGGGCTAATCGAGACTTTTTCCACACAGGAGTGGGCAGAAAATCTGCTTTTAAAATTTTATTGTTATTTTTATACAAGAATTTTTTTCTTCTCTTTTATATTACGAAAATCAAAATAGAAACGATTAGAAAATAAGAAGTGATGGTTTTTTTATAAAAAATTTTTTACCTTGAAAGACCTTGTGTAAATACTTCATATTTTTCACACCATCATAAGTTAATTTCCCATCTGATTTCTTTAGACTTTCTTGAATTTCATTGCGAAGTTTTTCCTGAACTGAAGTGTTCTGCGCAAGTTCATACAAAGCATGACTGATGGTTGTTGACGAAGTTTCGAATCCAGCTGCATAGAAGACATTTGCCTGAGCTGCCAGCAAAGAGTCCGTCAGATCTGTGTAAATTAAACGTTTTACTCACTCAGAAAATACCTTCCACGTTTTTTTACAAAAATAATAAGTAAGTAAGTAAATAAATCAATTTTTAATTAATTAAATTAATAGCAAAAATAGCGCGCTATGTGCGCTTATAACATTTTTCTCATTTTAATTTCCTAATTATCAAATTAAAATATATGCTTTCTAAAGTACTATAAGATATAGTTAATAATAAGCATGCATTAAAATAGCTACATCGGCTTTCATACAATTTTAAATTTATTTTAATCGGCAACTTGTTTAATTTTGAATGTTTATGGTATAAAATCATGAAGTTTTGATCATCTTTTTGAAGTACGTCTATCTTAAAGAGTTGCAATTGAAAATTTTTCAATGCTGGATGTGTATGAATTAAAATGACGTAGTTTTGAATGTTCTTTTTTGAAATGATTCAATTTTGAAGATTTACAATTGAAACCTCTTCAATTTTAAAGATGTATAAGTAAAAATTCTTCAATTTTGCTGATTTTGAAGATGAAAAGTCAAAAGTTTTCATTTTTAACTTTTCTAAATTGAAGAAATTTAAAATGTAAATCATCAAAATTACAGAATTTCTAATTTTTAATTTTAAAGCTTGCATAATTTTTTTATAAATTCTCAAAATTAAAAACTCTTCAATTTTAAAGATTTATATTTTAAAGTCCTACAAATTTGAAGAGTTACAATTGAAAATTCTTGAATTTTCGAAATATAAAATTGCAAATTATTCAATTTTCAAGATTTATATTTTAAAGGTATGTAATTTCGAATGTTTTTTTTCAATAGTTCAATTTTCAATATTTACAATTGAAAATTCCTTCATTTTATAAATATGCAATTTAAAATTCTTCAATTTTAAAGATAACAATTGAATATTCATTGATTGGAAATGATCGCAGTTCAAAATGATGTAATTTTTAACGTTTTTTAAACATATCTACTTCAATTTTGAAGAGTTAATGAGAAATTTTTCAATTTTGATTATTCGCAATTGAAGACTCTTCAATACCTGATGCGTAAAATTGAAAATGATGCAATTTTGATTTTTTTGGAATAGTTCAATTTTGAAGATTTGAAATTGAAAATTATTCAATGTTTAAGATTTGAAATTAAAAATTTATTTATTCGGAATGTTCATAGTATAAAATGATGTAATTTAGAATACTTTTTTGAATAGTTCAATTTTGAAGATTTGAAATTGAAAATTATTCAATTTTGAAGATGTAAAATCGAAATTTATTCAATTGTATGTATTTGAAAATTAAAATAATCAATTTTTATGATATTCAATTGGAGATGCCAATGTTTACAGTTTAAAATGATGTAATTTTGAACGTTTTCATAAAATATGTAGTTTAATTTTGAAGATTTACAATGGGAATTTCTTCAATTTTGAATATTTGCAATTGAAGATTCTTCAATACTTAATGTGTAAAATAGAAAATGATGTGATTTTGTACGTTTTTTTAAATAGTTCAATGTTGAAGATTTGAAATTTAAATTTATTCAACTTTACAGATTTGCAATTTAAAATTCTTCAATTTTTACGATTTACAATTAAAGATTTATTCGTTTGGAATGTTTATACTCGTACTTCAAAATGATGTAACTGTGAAAGTTTCTTTGGAATATGTAGTTCTGTTGCGTAAAATAGAAAATAATGAAGTTTTGAATGCTTTCTTTTTGAATAGATCAATTTTGAAGGTCTTTAAAATCGAGAATTATTAAATTTTATACATTTGAAATTGTAAATTCTTCAACTGTGAACAGTAGAATGGAAATTCTTACAATTTTTTACATATGTAACAAGAAATGTCACAAGTTACTAGTTTCACGAAGTAACCGTTACTTGTAATCAGTGTATTAAAAAAAAAGATCCCCAACACTCCATCCAACTTTAATTGATCTTAAAGTCAGATAAAAATTATTTTGTGCCGATCTGTTTCGTCACGTCTCGCCGGGACGTGAAACGCGGTTGGGCCGTTCACGGCTTTTCGTGCTGTTTTTCACGTGTCGTAGAGCTGTGAATGCAACTTTTGGGACAAATTTATCACTTTGACAGTTGTACGAGCCGTGTGATTCACGTCTAATGAAAATCGAGGCGGTGAAATCGCTTTAATCGAGCGATATATCGATACCGAAAAATTGAATGTTAACACGTCACTGACATGACTACAGATGGGACCTGACCGGCGTGAACGAGACAATGTCCGTCACTGACCGACAGTACGGTAATTCTGGACAAATTGATATTTTGAAGAAATGAGAATATATTGAATGGTCGTTTAGGCGTCAAAAAATATTTTATATCATTAGATTTATATTTCGCAAAAGGATATACGCCGTAAGACGTAAAAAGTGGATTTTCACGATAA
>JAUMHM010000005.1:39908474-39921208 GCA_032362435.1 Melikaiella ostensackeni
CCGACTTTTATGTTTTCGCTTGGATTCATCCATTTGTACCTATTTTGAAGTTCTAACAGATACTTCATGGACCACCTTTTCCAGAATTCATCCGTAATTCTCTCTACCTCTAATTTGAAGGGCTGAGTACAGTCTTATGAAGGATCGAGGCTTGCTTGAATTCAAGACCTATCTTTGCTAAGACCGATAATTCAGAAGACTGGTCCTACTTAACCCCTGGTCATTTCTTGATAGGAGCCTCACCTTTAGCGTTGCCAGAACCTTCAGTTTTGAATTTGGAAAAAAGTTACTTAGAGAGATGACAACTGGTAGAGAGAATCAAGGATGAATTCTGGAAAAGGTGGTCTATGGAGTATCTGTTAGAACTTCAAAATAGGTACAAATGAATGAATCCAAGCGAAAATATAAAAATCGGAAATTTAGCGCTTATCCAAAAGGCGAACACAGCTCCGACTGTTCGGCATTTAGGGAGGATTATTAGCTGTCATCCTGGTAAAGATAAAAAGGTCTGTAGCGTAACTTTGAAAACTGCTTACGGAATTTATGATCGCCCCGTAACAAAACTTTGTGTATTTCCGGTTGATCAAGAAAAAATTTGAGTTTCTAAACATTCAAACTTAATTCAGTCATGGTGGGTGGCGATCTAAATTGTTTTAGTGTTTAAGTAATGAATGTATATTTAATCGGCGAATGATGTTATAGATTTAAGTGAAGAAAAAAAATATATATATATAAGAAAATGGCATAATAAGATCAAATTTACTAAACGGGTCAACCGACTTGTATTATTATTCGTGACTTTAATGATTGTATCATATTTGGAAGCTTATTTTGTTCCTACGACGGCTCAAGATGGGCGGAATGTTGACGCACAGTGTTTAGCGCCTAAAATCGTACGAGTACGCTCTCACCACCTCTGCTATAATATGAAGAGAGGAAAGGGAGATCAGATTCACGAGAGAGCTCGAACCAGTAACATCAAAGTCTAACATCGGTTCTCCAAAATTAATTGAATGAAACCAAATTAATGCCAATTGTACTTTTCTTATTTCTGGACCTGCACAACTTGATAAAATTGAGGAAGCAATAAACAATCTCTAAAACAGGTTCAGACGACGAAATATGTTTTATTGCATATTTAATATGATCCAACCACCAATGAAAACCCGATCCTGATTTGTGCGAAAGGAACATACAGGCATCAAAATTACTGTTATTAGCTTCCAGAGCCAAGAACTTAGCTCTTTCAAAATCCTTCATATGAACTCAACCGTATGTTAATGTAGAACAGCATAAATCCAAAGTACCTATGAAGGCCGTGAAGTTTCTGATAGTGTACTTCTTTAGCTTAGAAAATTTCAAATTCTGTGTTCTAACTTTACCTTTTTCGCCTTGTGGCCATCCAATAGTCATATCTTGAGAATTATAATTAAACCTTAAGCATTTACATATGAAGAAAGGGATCATGTGACTTTTCCTATGATTTGTAACAGAACCAAGACTCTCAAGCAGATAGCAAGTCACCTGAACATTATTTTGACATTTAACGAACAAGTCCTCAAAAAATGGAATATCATCCAGGTGGTTAACAGAAGCGTCGTTTTTATTGGTTGGTTTCAGCGTCAGTTTCATTAACTTAGTGAACAAATAAGGGACTGTACAAAGACTGAAAGAAACACAAGTATATTGATACAAAATCTCTTCAAATTTAAACCTTAGAACCATTCTATCTGATTTAGCAACTGAAATTAAATTGTATGCATCCTTTAAATCAACTGACGTCATGAAGAAAGCGTGACTCAATAGCTGTCTTACTGTTCTACCATCTTCTTATTAAAAATATTCCATTTGGATGAAGGTATTTACTTAGCGCAAGTTAAAAGTTGATCTCTCCGAGTCATCTGACCTGGGAATAATAAAAATTCTAGAGAAGAATTGCTGAGGATGAGGTTCACACTTTCTTATCGCACCTTTCCTCAATAACACATTAATTTGATCCTGAACCTTCAGTCTTTCCTGTTCTGTCCAAAATGGTTCAGCCGAAAAAGATTGTTGTACCACTTCTTCTGTGAAAGGGATGCTATAACCCGAGACCCAGCCAAGAAAAGTTACATCATATGTAACCTGTTCGCAACTTTTCTTGGATAAAGCTAAACATCCCGCTAACAAACCTACCTCTAATTCTTTTTTCTTGCATGATCTTGTTAGGTTTGATCCTACCTCCGATTGACTGGTTTTCCCCTGAAAGGTGGCCTATGATTCCAGTCATAGTTGTATCCCTGCTGCCCATTGCCCTTCGCGTAAAAATTCCTTCTATACTGGTCTCGCGGGGGCGGAACCTTGAAGTTTTTTAAACCTCCTTTCTTCATAAGCATTGGCTTCAGAGTTACCTTCAAGTCCTTCGAAGACAGTTGTTACACTTCAGAAGCTTTCAACTGCTTTAATAAAACCTTAACAAAAAGCCAATTATCAAATTGTAAATCTTTCACTGTATTTCGAACCGGAGCTGCGATGTTCATCAAAATTAAACTTCGGCGAATCGAAGTTTCATCGTGTTGAAGGTCAGCCAGAAATCTCATTACACCATTAAGTGATTCAAAACACAGCTTTTTCTCCGGCGGATCTGGACTTAAAGATATGCCTCGTCGAGGATGAATTAAAGAGTACCTTTGAGAATGACTTCTGAATTAGGACCGACTTCGGGAGCAACCTTCCGATTTTCGAGACAATGACCTCGAAGCAAGGCGTAGAGGACCACCCGGCAAAGAAACACGTTACTAGTTCTCAATTATACATGAATTTGTAATATATCAGATATAATTTATGTAGTCGCAACTTAGTTGAACCAAAAATTGACACAAATTGAGGACACCAAAAGAAGATCATGTAATTCTTACAAACGTTTAACGCATGCAAGTGTAAAACATATTCAATCGCAGCTTCTAATTGTAATAAAAAGCTCTGTTAAAGCTTGATATATTTCAAGAAATTTAAATAATTCAATTACGCAGGAAATGAAGTTTTAAAACAAATACATAAGTATTAAAAAGCAATGTAATTTGTCGATGTAGTGACGGTTTCCGATCTGTTGGTCATTTGTTCTTTAAAACATTTCATTTTGATACCAGCTTTCGCCCGGCGACGCTAAGCCTCATCAGGAGTGTTACATATATATTTAAGGAACGTCATCTATACGAAATAGACGTTATGTAGACAAGGTGATTAATAATTATACAGAAGTTTTACATATTATGAATGATTTTAAGAAATATCAATTTTAATATTTAATTTGATATTTCTTAAAATCATTAATAATATGTCAAACTTCTTTACAATAATTATTATCTTGTTTACATAACTTCTATTTCATTTAGATGACGTTCCTTCAATATATATAACACTTCTGATGAGGCTTGGCGTCGCCGGACGAAAGCTAGTTCCAAAATAAAATGTTTAAAAAAAACAAATGGACTAGTAGATCGAAAACCGTCACTACATAGATAAATTATATTCAACTTCGCTTGTCGATAACTTTAACATCATATACAAAAGTAAATAACTATTATTTCTTCTGGAGTTTTTTCTTGGAAGATATAAGGAGTCCTTTTGTTTTGGATATTGTTAGCTTATTATATCTTGAAAGTATTGTTGTTATGAATGAAAAAACTTACATAACTAAGCCAGACGTATTCAGCAGTATTATCATTTTTATTTGACATGAGCAACAGCAACTTGATAGCCGAATAAGAATATAAAATTCTATCTTTACAAGAGATAAAAGATTAAAATTTTTAAATATTTTCACTGCATTATTTGAATAAGTAATAACGTCGTATATGACATATAACATCATATAACATCATAAATTAACATCGCTTAACGAAATTCAACTTCAACCTAGTCGTAACCACATACGAAACCTTAAAATAGCGATTTTTGAGCCATTTTCAAAGCGCAGTTTGAAATAAAAATATTAACCGGGAAACTATTTCCAACATAGAATAGCGATTTTAAGCCATTTCCAAAGCGCGGGTCGAATTAAAAATATTGAGCTGTAAACTTTGTATGAAGATTGTGCAAAGAGAAAGAATTTCAATATTCCTTTAAAAGTGAATTACTTGTGAAATAATGAATATTTCTTTAAGTGAAAAATTCATATACCATTCATATACCTATGTAAAATTCACCATATTTTTGATAAACAATATCGATAAACGCTACAAAGCGAATGCTACGTTGCCAAATATCAAAACGCGACTGCACTTATGAGTGAAACAGAAACTTTTTGCATTTTTTAAATAATGAGACGACTTGAGGAATTTAAAAAATATGGCCTAATTATATTTTCTCGAAATCATTGAATTATACTAAAGCAAATAAATCACTCTTTTCTGAAAAATGTAGATATATCATTGACTAGAAGTGCCACCATAGACCATCGTTAAAGCTTTCGAAAATCGACATAATGTATTCGAAGATGTGGTGAATTCTGTTTCAATTTTTCACAATTTTCGATATATTTTTATAAATCTATAATAAATCTGAAAAATAATTTTAGTAACCTGAATCTGAGTTGATCAAAATTCTAGAACATGAGGTCAAGCATTCACAGCACACTTTATTCATTAATATATGTTTAGTTAATGTAATTAGAAGTTGATGTTTGTTAACAACTGGCATAACAGCCTAGTGTAAAAATTATAAATGAGCTTTAGCAATAATAAGAAACATACTAGGAAATGTAATTGATATTATTATGCTAAAAGACCAATGAAAAATGCTAACTCAAATAAGTCTAGAACTATTAACGGACGTTATTATTTCAGTTTAAATATTTTTTATTATTATTATTTCATTAAGGGTAACATTAAGGGTGAGCGTGACTTGTTCGATTCTAGCCTCGTTATTCTACGAAAAATCAAGAAATTTATATGGTAAGGGTGAGTAAGGGGTACGTAGAAGAAGAAATAGGTTTAAGATCAATATAGTGGTCGCGTGTTGCTCATTCAAATGACACACACTGTCCCCAACACCCGTCTGACACGGGACGCTGATCAATCTCTCTGGCAATCATCCCTGACGAAGAGAAAACGAGAGTGCCCATAAGGAAATTCATAAAATCCAGATATATAAAATTTATAAGAAAAAGAAAATTTCTTCTCTTCACGTCTGGGGAAACTTATAGTTCAAGAAGTAAGGTGAAAAAGTCCTCAGAATCGACATCTTCTAGACAATGATTTATTTAGTCATTTCAGTGATTTTGTTGATGAACACATCAACAAAAGATTGTTTAAAGTACGAAAAAAAACAATATTAACGTTAATAACAATAGAAATTCTACTTTTCAATACGAAAAAACCTATAACTTCAATTCCCTTTTTAGGACAAATTTCACGAAATTTAGAGTAGAGTAGATACTAGACTTGATAAAATTTTTAACTTAGGAAAAGACTAACTTTATACTTCGGATCAATGTAATGTTGTATTCAGAATATCTTGTCGTTGTGGAAAATTGTATATTGGCCACACGAAACGTCGCTGCGAATCAGAGTCAAATAACAGAAAAACAATATCGGACTAAATGAAAAATATCACAAGGCTATAAGCCAACATTTAACGAATGAACACCGAAGTGACTCAAACTTTATAAGATAGGATGAAGTGGAAATTTCGCATTTTGAACCGAACGGATATATGGTAAACGTACCTTTGCTGAAATGGTTTTGATTATAGAAGAAGGAAATTATAGCATGAACTTGATTTCCGATCTAGATAACTTTAGTACTTCTCATAATAAGATTGTTGAATTTGTAACTAAATTCAATAAAAGAATTCTAAGTTCATCACTAATATCGATTTTTGTTAATTTCAAGAAATCGAACGTCATTAGAAAAAACTTCTACAGGTTTCACATTATTAATTTATTAATGATTCTGTATTATTATTGTTTTTTATACAAACTAATTGCGTTTGTCGATCCTAACCTATACATTTTGTATTCGAGTTTCACACACAGAATTTCTACTTATTACTATGGAACTGACGCACTAAGAACTGAAGAAATCTAGTATTAATAATAACACTTCTTCGTTACTATATTGTTTAAAGATCGAAATAAAATCTTTCTTACGAAAATTTTTCGTGTACTAAAAAAGAACACCAAAAAAGTTCACAAATAAAAAATAGACTTCAAGGCAACTCGCTTCTTCTGCTCATTAGAGACAAATGTACAATAAATGTACAATCAAATTGCTTTTGAAAGGAACTCTGTATGTCGTATGTTAGCCCAATTTTTTAAACATTGATTTCAAGATACTGGATATTTTTCCAAAATGAGGTATAACAACCGTATTGAATCTATTGTATTCTTGTACATTGTTTCTGTTATGATTATTACCTTTACTCCTCATTTGAACAATTTTGTGATGCATATTTTTGTCAATAAAGGTAATAGGATAATCGTTGGGGAAAAAAATCTGTTTGCATAACTCAATATTCTTTTCACGGAATTTCGGATGAGATAATAATTTAAGAGATCTATCAGTTGAATTCTTTACAGCTCCTATTTTGTTTTGAATGGAATGATTAGAATTAAAACTTAGGGTCCTTCCTGAACAAATAGTTTTCGCGTGCGAAACAGTAAAAATATAATTTGCAACAGTTTTATTAAGGTCAAATCAAGAAAATTCAATCTACCTTCCGTCTTTTATTTTTCAAAATCCTTTTATCTTATCAAATCTATTGTTGATTTTGAGGACAGTTAAATCTGACGTTTTGAACCAGATATATGAGGAAAAACTTTAGCCCGAGTTTATCGCAAGAATTTAGCTAAATCAAGTTTTGGATTTAAATATACGTGAAGTAACGTAGCAATACGTACTTTAACAATTTAAACAATTATTTTTGTTTTTCGTGAAACGAATTTGGACGAATGTCGACAAATTCTTATTTAAGGTAGGTATGTGAGCAATATTAGGTTTGATCATTTATAATTGGAAAACATGCAACTCATCAAATTTGGAATTTCGAATTATTATGTTTATTGTTACACTTTTTCTCGGGTGAACTTGGCCTCCCATCATCAGTCACGGACCAAGTCAAGTGCCTAATGAGTTGAAGATGTTAGAGAATTCAATATGATGTTTAAAATCTTAAGCAATGATGTTGCAGTACGTACAAAATTAGGTGAATGGTGTAATTTGGAGTTTTTCGTCTACCGTTGTTGTGCTTATGCAGCGGCCGAAAGTGTTGAAAGTGACATTAAACGCCTCTGGTTTTTTTTTCAGAGCTACCATCTGTTTTTCCATGAGGTTTCAGTCGCCTATTTCCTGATGTTCTGAGAAGTTTCTTACAATGCGACAGGTGTTTAATAAAACTACTTTTTGAGCCGCCGCCAGTACCCTCCTGACTCCTAGATGTTCGAGATATTCAGTGCATCTTGCGTGCACATTACCTGTCGCCGATATCACAATAGGATAAATAGATGCATGTTTCACATTCCTCCATATTGTCTTTACTTCATGCCTTAACTCACTATACTTATGGAGCTTGGTTGTATAAGTTGCCCAAAAGTTTCGGTTAAGTGGACAGGCAATGTCGACAATATAGATTTTTTCACCTTTCTCATCATGCATGACAATGTCGGGTCGATTAGCTCGGATATAATGATACGTCTGGATAGTAACATCCCAGTACAATATATAGTCTTCATTTTTTTAAACGGGCACTGGAATGTATCTATAGAATGGCATCAATTCTGTTCAGAGTCCTAGGCTTAGGGCAAGTTGTTGATGCATAATGTCCGCTACATTATTGTGTCTGTGCGTGTCCTCTCTCTGAGCTATTACGCGACAACCATCAATAATGTGCACGATGGATTCGTTGGTATCTCCCCACAATCGGCATCTATCAACCACGTCTTGATGTAACACATGTTTACGATAGTCTAGATACCCGTCGTAATGCGAATTAATCTAGTTATCTTTGGTTGCTCATGATCAAAATACTTGATTTTTCTTCCACAAAGCATCATCGCGCGACGTAAGAAGTCGATGATAAGTGGACGTGCAAGTTTCCTTGATATTTTTTAGCTTGCGGCATGGCCACGGCGTCTATGATTAGGATGTTATTCTCGTCGCAATAAGCGTAAACCTTATCTGCAACTACAGCTGTAAGGCAGTTATAATTCGTTGGTAGACAGGTTATTGGTCGAAATTCCGGAGGATTTTGAGCATCTGGTTTTTTAGGCAACATATACATGGTAGGCATTAGGAATTACTTCAAAGAAAATTCATACATTTTTTACATTTTTAAAACCTGATTTATCGAATAATATAAATGTAATAGAAAGAATACTGAAGTGTTTTAACATCACCGGAGGTGATTAATGGACATTTTTTAGAAAGTATAAATTTTTTAGAATCGATGGAGGTTTGGAATTTCTTAAAAACAAGTTCATAAATTCCTTATATTTTTTAAACCTGGTATATTGGATAATTGAAACATAATAAGGATAATACTGAAACCCTTAAACAACACCCGCAGATATTTTTTTTTTAATTTCTTGTACGCATACATTTTTTAGAGTATAGCTTTATTGCACTTGGTCACTTGAATAATTTTATATCACCTTGACCTTTTTCTGTTGTTTTTCGGGGGGCGGGAGGAAACCCCTATTAGTCATCGCAGAAATACCTTCAGTTACACCTCAACCATTTTCGAAATTTGTGCTAAGGGTAGGAAGGCACCCCCGTGATTTATCGAAGAAATACTATACATCAACTTACAACCCTACCTCTTGCAAATGATTTTTTCTGGCGGAAAGGCACACCCGTGTTTGGTCACAGAAATACTTCAAGACACATTTACACCCTTCCATTTTTTCGCGGGAGCAGGAAGGCACCCCTGCGACTAGTCATAGAAATACTTTCAGTCACACCCCTACCCCTGTACATTTTTTTCGTGGACGGGAAGTGACCCCTGTAAATCTTTTCAGAAATACTTTCAGGTCCACCCCTACCGCTTTCCGATGTTTTTCAGGGGCGAAAAGTCACCCCTGTGAGTGGTCACAGAAATACTTTCAGTTACACCCATGCCCTCTTGAAATTTTCTACGGTGGCCGGTAAGGCACCCCTGTGACAGGTCGCAAAAATACTTTCAGTTACACCTTTACCATTTTTAAAATTATCAAAATTGAAGCTTCAGCAGAAGCAAAAATATATTAACAACAAGTTGATAAATTTTTTGTATTTTATAAACCTCGTATATCTGTATGTATATTGACACGCTGACTACGAATACATCCACAAAAAATGTCCCTAAATTCCACTCATCTTCAATGTCAAAATTCAAAATGATGGAAGCTATGCCTTCTTGAGACAAGTGTGAGGTTCGTCAATTTCTTTTCCAATTCCGTTGGGCCCCCTTTCAACTCGTCCTTTACCCCCCTAACCTTTTTCGAGTCTGGCCTTTTTAACAAAACGCTATGAATATAGCCGCGAGAGTCATTTTAAAGGTTGAAAATCTTTTTCCAGGAACTCAAAAAACTAAGTTTTTTAACAAAGACATTTGCGGGCATATATTCATGGCCGTATTTATTATTAGCGCATGAAAATACATCGATATATAAGGTTTGAAAAAAAAAGTTTATGAACTTGTAGTTAGGAAATTCCAAGTCTGCTGCTGAAGTTGTGAGCATAATAATTTTAAATTACTTCTTCGGAGTTTCTACTGGAGTCACGAGTTTGCTATAATTTTGAAATAGCGGCATCGGAGATCTGCGCAACTTATCGATAATATTTATTGGTCAATAAAACCATACAATGCTAAAAATATATGCAAACTAAGAAATGCTTCTCAATATCTTTCGGTGTTATTACAAAATTGTAGTACTCTTTTCATTTATTTTTTATACTACTTGATATACAGGGTTCCAAAAATAAAAAAAAAGCATGGACTTCTTTATCGAAAATTTCCAATCTCTAGTGAAATTGTGAATTTTATAACTTCGATTTTCCACAACTGAATCATACGATACGGAGCTGTATTCAAGAGTTCAAGAATTACTCCGAAGCTCACAACAATGTAAGTTCAGACGGAATGGATTTATATACTTTATACAAAATCTGAATCATTTATTATTAAGGAATTTCTGAAAACGCGAGGGATAGTTCAATTTAGCCACTGCCCCAATTTAGCCTCCTCTTCCTTAACATTTTCCCAAATACAAATTCATGAACTACAGAACTGAAAAATAATGACATAAGTATTCTGTGAATAAGTTATGCTCATAGGAATCATCAGTATCAAGTTGAAGAATTCAAAAAGATGATGAAATTTCATGTCGAATGATCCTTAGGAGAGTTATTTCTTTTTGAAGAAAATATATCATGTAAGAATTTTTTCATATTCAAGAATTCCTGGAATGTTTTACCTCGAATTCAACTCGTGTCATGACCAAGGAAAGCTGTAGCAAAAATCTGGAATTAACAGATCGTAATCCTTGAAGTCTTAGCTTTGATCTAAGCCAATAAAACTTGAGAGTTCTTGACGGGTTCCCGAAATATGAATAAGAATGACGATCCTAAATTTAGCTATGCATATAGATTGATGAAATTTCGGAATTCATTTAATAAATTTGATATATTTTTTAAGCCTAGTATATCCGAAAATAAAAAATTATTAAAACTTTTCAAAACGCGGGAGGATATTAAAAATATTTCAAGTAATTGTTTTATTATATCGAATAATGTAAATGTGATAAAAAGAATAGTGAAGTGTTTTAACATCACCGGGGGTGGTTATGGGACATTTTTTAGAAAGCATACATTTTTTAGAATTGATGGAGGTTTGGAATTTCTTGAAAACAAGTTCACAAATTTGTAGTTTTTTTTTAAACCAGGTATGTTGAATAATTGAAACATAATAAAAATTATACTGGAACCTTCGAACAACACCGGGAGATATTTTAAGAAAAATATTTGTACGCATACATTTTTCAAAGTATAGTTTCATTGTACGTATTCTAAAATTATCAAGCTTACGACTTCCCTAGGGATTGGGAATTTCTTGAAGACGCGTTCATAAACTTTTTTTTATTTTGAAACCTGGCATTCCGAATGATATAAATTTTTAACTAAGCTTTTCGACAACGCCGGAGGATATTAAAAATGTTTTTTTAGTATGACTACATTTTTTAATGGCGAATAGTTTTATTGTATTCTAAAATTATCAAACATGCAACTTCGGTAGGGATTGAAAATTTCTCAAGAACATAATAACAAACTTTCTTATATTCTCGAAGCCTCGTATATCTAATGATATGAACATAAAAAAAAAGCGTTCGACATTCTAATAACTCCGGAAGATATGAAAAATATTTTTTTGGTGCGAATACATTTGTTAGAGAAGTATAGTTTTATTGTATACTAAAATTATCAATCTTGCGACTTCGGTGGGGATTAGAAATTTCTCAAAAACAAATTTATAAATTTTCTTATATTTTCAAAA
This sequence comes from Melikaiella ostensackeni, assembly GCA_032362435.1. Classification (NCBI taxonomy): domain Eukaryota; kingdom Metazoa; phylum Arthropoda; class Insecta; order Hymenoptera; family Cynipidae; genus Melikaiella; species Melikaiella ostensackeni. Next base: position 39,919,983 of record JAUMHM010000005.1, read on the forward strand.
CCTCGTATGTCCAATGATACAAACATAAAATAAAGATTTGCTTGAAATTCTCAAAACTCCGAAAGATATTAAAAATATTTTTTAGTGCGAATACATTTGTTAGAGGAGTATAGTTTTAGTGTATACTAAAATTATCAAATGAAAAAATGTTTAAACTTTTAAGAATGCCAGAAAATATTAGAAATCTTTTTTAGTTGGCATACATTTTTCAGAGTCAATCCGACGACTTCGGTAGAGATTGGGTATTTCTCAAAAACAAGTGCATGAATCTGATAATTTTCGATACCTGTATATCGAAAAACAAAAAATTATTCAAAGTTTCAAAAACGAATAATTTTTTAGAATCAAAGTCACGACTTCGAAGGACACTTGAAATTTCTTAAAAACAAGTTTATAAATTTGTTATTTTTTAAAACCTAGTATATCGAATAATAAAACCATAATAAGAAAAATGAAACTGAAACATTCAAACAAACCTGGAAGACATTGAATTTTTTTTGTATGCATACATTTTTTAGAAGGAGAGATTAAGAAACATTTTTGAGAGAGCATACATTTTGAAGTATATAGCTTTACTATATACTGAATTTTACGTATCAGAAGGATAGACAAAAACCATAATGCATGCATTTTTGAAATTTTTGAAAACTCGTCTATCGAATAATGTCAATGTGATGAAAATGTTACTAAAATTTTTTAGTGGCGCCGGAAGAGATTACAATTTTTTTTCGTACACATCGAAAAGATCTACAATATTACTGAAGCTCTTTAACAATGCAGAAAGATATTAAAAATCTATTGTTCACAAGTACATTTCTTAGGGGTGTATTCATAGTCATATTTGAACAAGAATACATCTGATTTTAAGAAATTAAAAAGGCTAACCCAGTGAGATCATACCCCTTGGAAAAAATGTTACCATGTATTTTTTTCTTTGGATAAACTCATTTTTAAAATTCGCTCAAGGTTTGAGAGAGAAGGAATTTACGTTTACGCATATACAATTTTTTTCAGATGAAAAAATATTTTATTATTTATTATTATCGTTCTTTTAAATAAAAGTTATAACTCCGATAACAAAATTTTTTTGCGACGTTTCTCGGTCCATAGGGTTTTTTCTGGAGAAATATTGCACATACAAAACATGAGATACGAGGGTCACTTAATAAATACTTAGCCTACAAAAGAAAAACGAAAATTTTGGAAAAGTGGCAATTTATTTTTCC
>JAUMHM010000005.1:39953386-39973257 GCA_032362435.1 Melikaiella ostensackeni
AAACGCTTATTTTTCAAAAAAAAAAGCTTGATACTTTGCATGTGTGCACATGTATATATGTGTATTTGTATACATGTGTGTATGCATGTGTATATGAATATGTATATATATAATATATAAAATAGAATATTTGAAAAAATTTTAGACCCTAATGCCAACTCAAAAAACATCTTCTTTACGATTTTATATACTTTGGGTCAATAAAAAACGATGTCTTTCAAAAAACCAGCAAAGATGTCATTTAATAATGTTAAGATTTCAGTCACCGACGGCAGTAGCTGGGTGGTGATTCTCGACTCATCGAGATCTTGAATGCTAAGCACGGTCGGGTGCGGTTAGCGCTCGGATGGGTGACCGCTCGGTATTCTCGCTTACGCGTTAACTACTTTCGAGTGGGAGGTTTGACGCCGAGGATGGATGTGGGCACTCGATGCTATCGAATGTCTATCAAACTCGTCTGTCGGTAACTGGAAGAGCTCGAGAGTTTTGGTTTTCTGCAGTTTTCCACTACCCTGACCAAATGTTCAAGCAAATGCGAGCGCTTCTAATAAAAATCCGGCTGCAGACGGTAAGGGATTTCAGAGATTGATGAAAACCCACAGGAATTGAGTAGGTTAGGCATTACTTGTAGGTTATTATGAGAATTGAGGATTTTGGAAACATGGAGTAAAAATCTAATCTAATCTGTTAAGATTTGGGTCATCCTTCACGAAAAGGCTGTAGACGCCAAAAATGAAGAAATTATTTGACCCACTTTGAATTTCTTTCTGTGTTCAAATAGAGGTTTAAATTGTAAACTCATCAGATAGTTATTTTGTACAAAAAAATAGTGAAACTTGATATATTCCTTATTATTTTAAATTATAATCTTTATGAATAGACATAAAAAGTTGAATATGGAAATAGCGAGTAAGTAATGAAATGTAAAATTGAATCTATAAAAGCTATACTAATAAATTTCAATTCTGATAAAAAAATTTACGATGGAATATTTTTGTCATCTAAAAGGCTTTTGTTAAAATTATAAATCAAATTTGGCATTCATATAAAAAATATTTCCATTCTTGGCCACTATGTTTTTATTGCAAAATGAAATACTGTATTTATTATTTTTCCACTTGAAATTGAAAGAAGTAGATATTATAATAAAATATAATCTAAGTATGTCAGCTTGCCAAAAATATATATTTTTTTATCTAATAAAACCGAAATCAGACTTGTAAAACGACCTCGGTCCACACTGGTGTCATTGGCCTCGATCAGCCTAATTTATCACTCCCGCACGATATTGAGTTATTATCGACCGACTTCTGATTTTTTGTTAATTAAGAAAAATGATGTCTATCCACAGACAGTATTATTTGAAGAAAGGTTTCCCAAAATTAATAAAATCAAGTAAATCAACAGAATTTACCGGATTGTTTCGTAATAAAAATGAAAACATTGAATTCTTTAAAGTTCTGATTTCATTATGGAAAAACTTTGAAACTACAGAGACTTTTATGCCAGGCACATCAATATATCTTCTTAAATTATGTAAAAAAGTTTTTCCAGAAATTTTCGTTGGATCATACCTATTTTTACATCAAAAATGTGATTTTTAAACCAAAAAAATGTAAAACGATTTCCTGACTTCAACAAATAGATGAAATTTAATTATTTTATTTGCTGTATTCTCCATCTTAAATTCAATTTTTTTCTTAATTTTAGTAATTATTTGGTATTTTGGGCGTATTTTATGAATTCGCTAAATACCGATCATGTATTTTTTTCCGCCTTATTTCAAAACTAAAGAAAATATCTCACTAAAATTTGAAAAATCTATCAGGGCACCGCTGTCTAGCTTTTTGAGTTTGTGTTTTGTTTAAATATGCAATTTTATTAATTTCTAACTTGGATTGTAAGGAGGCTAACTAACCTGACTAATATTGGAAAAATAATTAAAATTGCATCATTTAAACAAAATACAAACTCAAATGGACCAGACAGTAGTGCCCTGGTAGATTTTGTGTAGATTTCCAAAATTTCGGTGAGATATCTTTCTTAATTCAAAAATAAGAAGGTGAAAAAGAAATACATATCCGGAATGGTCGGTAATTCGTGACGTCATAGAACATGATTTGCTCTCAAAACAAAATTTACATACCTTTTTTAGTACAAGATATTCCTCGCATTATTTATGATTGGACATAATTGATTATGAATAATTTTGTTGTCAATTATGGAAATTAGGAAATGCATCTCAAAGGATTACATGACGAAAGTGTTTTTAGAATTAGCATTTTGTCTCTGAATAACTGTTTATGCAACCAGCTAGACGCACAACAACATTCTGTAAACGTGACCAATGACGTTTGACCGAAACTTGATTCTGTCCACGTCATTTATGTTTTCGTAAATGCCTTTTTCCATATTTTCCAAATGCCCCCAAGCTTCTATTAATTGAAACTCAGATATTTTTAAATTTTAAATTTACACACACGTCTATAGAAATTTTTCAATAGTCATTTAAATATATTATTTTTATTAAGACATTGTTTTGTACATGTTAATAACAGATGTTTTTAGTATTATACGTAATTTTTATTAAATTATTAGTCGTTATCTAATTTATCTCAACGAAAATAAAAAGCTTACCTGCCCAAACCCGGATCACAGTGAATTTATGAGAACCTGTTCTTCCCGAGTTTTTAAGATTCGCACAAATGATGATGTATAATTTCATTGATGGAAATTCTTTAAATTTTCCAGAATAAATAAGTTACATAGATATATTTCAATACTGAGACTGATTTTAAAATAGATTCGGCAAAAGTTTCCTCCTTTGCGTCTTTGCCAAAAACTGTTGGAACAACCAAAGTTTTCCTTATGACCTTATTGCAAGAGTGTATAGGAAGTTAAATTTTAATCTTGTCCTTTAACGGAACACTAAGTTTCTTCAAACAAATATATACTTTTAAGATTCTAGATTATTATAGTGCGCTGTTTAAACAATGTTAATTTTTTACACATTGCTATTTTTGCAAACTATCAATATAGTCTACATTTGATATTGCATTTCGTACTTATTAATATTGTTACAATTAATATAATAGTAAATTCTATAAGATATAGTGGAATATCAAAAATATGCAAGGTTGCATGTTTAATAATTCATTAATGACACATACTCGTATTTGAAAAATTGTCGATAAATGAAAGTAAGCTCAGAGACATTTAAGCCTATTAAGAACCTATTTTAGTAGTTACAAGTATTGTTCACCGCGCAATAACCTTGATTCTATATTCTATAACCTTATAGACGAAACTCACTGAACCTTCAACGACTTTCTGCACTTATTTCAGTTGTAAAATTGCATCCCTGATCATAAAAAGTTAAAAACTTTCCCTACAAGACCAAGAAAGCAAATCCGATTCATAATGATAAAACTGATTTCACTTTTGTTGACCAAATCTAATAACTTTATACAAAACCAGAGCATAAAAACAATGCACCAGTCTCTTTAATTTTATTAATAATAAAATAAAATTAATTTCATGAAATGAAATCTTCTTTGCAAAGAAGAATGATTATACTATTCTAAGAAGAATTTACTATTCACATCAGAACAAATTTCGGGAAAATTCATGAATTCTGGATCATGCAATGAATTTCATTATTTTTAATATGCATTTTAAATTAAAACAATAAAGAATTAAAAATTCAAACCTGGAGTGCTCAAAGTGGCTTCTACTCCGTCTTTATGTTTATCGATCTTTTTAAATTGGCTTCACGTAAAGCCTGATTCACTCTAGGGCATTTGTAGCATTTATTAAAGAATGTAATTGACGTTTAGTCACTTTCGCTTCCTCATACAGGATGCTTTGTAATGGTAACAATTTCGAAATATTTTAAATGATATAAGGATTTCTACAAATATATATTGCATTTTTTTGCACTTCATATTATAGTTTAGAAATTGATTTTTTTGTAGTAAATCTTTTTTCATTAACAGAATTAAAATTTGATGCAAGAACATAAAATATTCCTTCACTTGTGACGAATCGATTGTTTCATAATATTAATAAATTTAATCGTTTTTTTTGCAGAAAAACTTGGTTCATTAACATAATTCGAAGGTTGATGCAATAATAGAAAAGACTCCTTCATTCAAGACGATTTAATTGACCTATTTGTATTTCATTATTTTTGTTGTGGGCGCCCCCTAATATTTAAAAATATTTTCACTATTAATTTTAAAGATTTTAAAAAGTCATTAATACTTCCTCTATGAGGGAGCGAATATATTCGCTAAATAATCATAACGAAGTAGCAAAGCGCTAATCAAATGAGCACCATACAATTATAAATACATACAAAGTGAAACACCCGAGATCGAATTCACAGCTACTTTAAAAATGTTGATGACTTTTTTCTGTTTCCCTTGAAATTATTGATTGTACACGTTCGTAGTGAACCAACATTCAGTGTGTCAAATGGCATTTACTATCTCACCATATTTGTTATTTCACCATATTTTGCTACAAATTTTACATTTTCCTCAAATGTCTCTTGTCTGGGTAGTGTAAAAATAAAAATAAAACGAAAAATTATAAATAGCTATTGTGTGCAGAAGTTTATTTTGTGCTTATCGAAGGAAACCTTTATTAATATTTTATTCGACTCATGTGAAAAATTTCTGCAGAAAAATGAACAGTAGAATTTCTTCTACAGGAGGATGAGTTTGTATAAAATTTCTATAGAACGATTTTATTTTAAAAAATTGTATGACTCCAAGATCCTATATTACATGGTCGTATTTTTTATAGGAACTGGCATTATTATCGATGTTTTTCTCACGAAGGCTGAAATTTCACACTAGCTTTCTGAGCATATCAAATTCATCAAATATAACTTTGTTGACTTTTGTTGAATATTGTTTCTCCAAAATGTAAATCATTGAATATTAAGAAATTATATTATTTTCTTTATTAAAGCTCAACTCTTGTATCTGATTGATTTTGCTGAATAAGTAATGCTATAATATTTTACAGGTTGAAACAAATATAAAAAAAGTAATTCCATTTTCAAAGCTTTGCAATTGTGGTTATCAAAAATGAGGAACTTACAAAGTAAAATTTTTAAAAATCTGATACCGTGAATATCTAATCTCTAAAGCGATTGTCAGAGATGAACATTAATTTTCCAATGAACTGATAACATTTAATTTTATAATTTGATTAATTACTGTAATTCCTAATTTCCGTTCATGTTCATGCTTCTTGAATATCATCGAGAAACTTCTCATGTTAAGAGGTCAATTAAAAAAAATTAAAAACAGTGTTCTGATGCATTTAAGTTCAAGTTTGCGTGCTTCCTAGTAGGGATAATTTCAGCCAATTAAACAGTTTTTTTCTGAAACAAATATGCAATGGCAGGCAGTTAACGCGTGATTTCTGAAGTTAGCAAAAATTAAAAAATATATGATAAGATTGGAAAGTTGAGGGTGAGGATTAAGAAATTTAGATCAATATTTTTGACCCAGTTTCTTGACTTCATCTTACTCAGCTTAAGTGTACTGAAAGTGATAAAAGAAACTTTGGTTTTTCTCTTGAATAAAATTAAAACAAAATAATTCTGGTTATAATGACAGAATTAAAAAAATTGCACATGTTTTTTCTTTGAAATTCTATAGTTTTTGATCTTATTCAGATGTTTCAATTTTCTTTTTGAATGTAACGTAGTCTTGTTCGCTGATGGGAATACATAGACAAAATATTTATATTTTTTATATTTAAAAGAAGAAAATAAAAAAATAAGTAAATTCCTGGATTGGAACCAAAAACTTGGTATTATCTGATTTTTTGAAGAAAATCACTATTTTTTTCTGTTCGTTGAGTTGTTCTTAAATTATAACCAACCATTGATTATTTTTGCACGTAAACGGGAAACGTAATCTACCTATAAATTTCATTCCAGACAGACAGCGTGTGATTACTACTTTCTACGTTTCAAATTAATTATAATCAGGGAAGCAATTACAATAATCATAATTTTCTTCATCGATATCTAGTTATCTATGACGAAAAGTATAGGAAATATAATTTATGTATTTTTTTTATCTAATCTCTATCACCAGGAAGAGGATAAAAATCGTTTAATTTGTTGGCAAATGGTATCAATTTTTTATCAGATAAGATTGCGAGTTGTGATTTTTATTTGCTCAAACCAATTGCTCTGAATTTAAAAATATTCAAATCTGTATTATTGTAATTTTCCTTTGATCGTTTCCTCTTATTGTTAGTGATTTCTACAAAATACCGGATATCCGATGTTTGGGAAGCGTTTGAAAGCTTATAAACTGTTCGGGCTACGCATTAACATTGTGTCACCGGGGAAATAACCAACAGTGTTTTTAATTACACATCCTGCAACAGAAATATTTTTTTCAAAAACAGCCCGGGAATAGCCCGGATTTTTTTTGTAAGCCGGGAATTTTATATTTGTTTTTAATTTTGCAATGAATATCGTTTTACTCTTCGAAAAAAAATATTTTGAAATTTTGTTCAGTGTTATCAACCATCTCCGTGAAAGAATCGAAGATAATTTCATATTTAAGATTTTAAAGCTCATGTTGCGTTCAAAAATGAATGTTCATTTTATAATGTATATATTTAAAAATAAGAAGCATTAGACTATTTAAGTCCAAGTGTTATAATTTAAATTTTGCTCTAATTGTTACAAAACATGAAATTTAGTGTGTGGGATCCTTTTTGTAATCGAAAACTATTTAGACCGGGTGCCAACAATTTCTTCAACATTTTATTTCGAAAAAGAATTGTAGCAATTTTTTTTCGAAATGTTGTATCTTTGCAACAAATTACGATATTCAACTTTTCTTTGTTGATTCTGGTGATGAATTTCACATTATTTTGAAATTCACAGGAAAATTGAAAAAAATGTTAAAAATTAACAAAATAGCGGCGATTTTTCTGAGAATAAAAAATTCCCATTTTCTTGAAAAAATACGCAAGATAAGGAGAAAGTTTATGGAGAAAAGTGGTTCCTCTTTAAAAGGTCTACAAAAAGTTCCGTTACCACTTTTTGATATTTTGATATATTTTGGCATATATTTCGGAAACAGTGGAAAATCTTGAAAAGGAGTACAGGAACTTTTTGTAGTTCTTTTGAAAGGGAACAACTTTGTTTTGTAAATTTGTTGTTTATCTCGCGTATTTGGAAATAAAAATGAAAATTTTTTTTTCAGAAAACTCGACGTCATTTTGTTAATTTTCAAGATTTTTCCAATGGTAGTTCGATCGAATACAACAGTTCAGATCTCATTTTAGTTTAGATTTTCCTTTTCATTCCACTTTTTTTATGTTGGATTTCCTAAATTTGAATAGAGACATTTAAGAGTAAGTGTGTTGTCCAAGTTTGATTGTTAAATTCTTGGTTTTTTCAATTTCCAAGAATTTTGTACTTTAATTTGAAAGTTGGACGTTAAAGGAGAATTTAAATTTTGATTCATTCTGAATTTAATTTCTTAACTTTTTACTAAAGTTCTTCTTATAAAAAAGAAAAGTTCCTTTTTTGAAGTTTCAAAATATTTAATCGATTTCAAAATTTATATAAAAAAGCTATTAGTAATGGATGATTAATACTATAAACGCTTGAAAGTCAACCAGGAAAAATATAATTGTTGACCGGGAAAACCGGGAATATAAGTTGAAGAACTGAATTCTGCTTGTGATTTTATGTATTTGTTTTTGAAAAGTATTTTCCTAATAGAATGTGTAATTAAGCAAAATGAAAAAGACTGAAATGGTTTTTTATTTAAATTTCTAAAAGTTTAATTTTCTGTTACATTCAGGCTTGAAAAATATTTAAATTTGAATTTCATTTAGTTTGGCTAAATTAATGCACAGGGTTTTAAGCGATTGAACTACGTTCCTGACATTGTTAGTTTAGCGTACAACGGGTATTTGCGATCTAAATATAAAAGTCATCGACGACCAGCAGAAAAAACCAGTACGCTTCTTACTTTCATTACCATTGCACGTATGTGTACGCAAAATTTCGGAAAGTGCCGCGAATCGGTCCTAGTTTATATCGAGAAATATTCCTGACAGTATTGTGCTTTTTAAAAAATATTGATTCTGATTCTTCTTAAGTACATTCATCATGTGTGTCATCGGTGAGATTTATTTTTATAAAATTTACTTCCGGAAGCGACTCGAAAATTCTTTTCTTCATGTACCTAGACCTGCAATTTTCGGATACCTATAAATACCAAAATAATGTATTCAACAGTTAACGTTAATTTGAAATAAATTGATTTAACATAAACCAACGCATAACTTTAGATGTTTTGAATTTCATTTTGTACTTCATTATTTTCTCAAAATTATTGATATATTTAACATATTTGAAATTACAGTATTTTTATGAATATCGAATTATTTCATTGGTGATCAAATGAGCTTATATCTATTCATTTTTATTAAACGATTGGTTAACTAATTATATTGATACAAAAAAATTGTTTACTAAGTTTATATTATTAACTTTGATCATTTTGCTGCCTGCACTTGGCTATTTCGCAAATCCACGTGCCAATTGGTTTTTATTTCCATATTGACGTGTGAAGAAAATGTGTCCCAACCTATTATAATTAAATAAAAATTATGAATTAATTTACTTGACCCTGATTTTATTTCTACTTTTTACATTCTCATCTCAATGAAAAGGTATTGGTTTCATATGGAAATTAACTTTTGCGGATTTCATCAAATCTCGACGTTTTCGGACTCACTGATTGAGAAAAAATTGATTTTACGTCGGTGTCTGTCTGTCGTCGTTACCGAGCGCGAAGCGCGAGATTCGACAGTCGCGTTCAAACTTGCGAGCGTAGCAAGCCGCACGCACAGCGCGCTACGAGAATATGCCCCCGCAGCTGGCAGATTTTTTTAATTTTAATTGGAATAGCAGCATAAAGTCTTACACGTGCGTTCTTGATCGAGGTCGAGGCATGGTAGTAAAACACTCGATTAATTAATAATCGTTGACTTTTATATCCGAGCAAATAGAACTTAAAGTTCACTCTACACAATTCATGAAGTATATCCATGAGTAATTATATTCCTTACGGGGGGTAAATTTACTATAATATCAAAGAAAAGTTTGTCAATCTTTTATTTATTATAAAAGTTGAAGATAAGATTCAAATTTGAAGATAAGATTCAAATTTGACATCTACTCAATACATTTTTCTGGATTATGAAATGATTAGCACATATAAATAATAATAATGTATAGATGAAAATAAAATAGACATTGATTTCATATCTCATTTTCTTTATCATTTATAATTGCTTGCAAAAGGAAGTTTATGACCTGCAAAATTGAGTTGCTTTTCTGTCTATGCCTCGGGTCTTTGAATCAAGACTCTGTAGGTAATCTTGGAACCCTAGTCGAGATTTTGGCTCTCATCCAAAATTAAAATCTTTTCATTCTGCGAAATGCCAAAAGATGATATTTTAGAAGGTACAAAGTTCTTCTTTCTGCGCATGAATTTCCTTCCGTAAAAGAAATATATTTGCATACAAAAATAGAATTTGTTTTTCCGATTTCCGAGTGTAGTGAATATGCTGTATGTTTTATTTATGTTAGGTAGATGTCGTTTGATAAATAAAATAAAATATTAGTAGCGAATTTCGTATTTATGAGTAAGTTTTAGCATTTTCTTTCGAAGCAAAATGTAGCACTTTCGAATACATGTCCTCGGTTTTCTGCCGCTGGTGTTTGACATTTTCTCTTGCGTCAAAGTATCGTACGTAATGCAATTATTCTTAATTACGATTAATTAAAACCAAAGAAATCAATGACGAGGTCTATTTTTAAAATAGCACAACAAATAAAGTCAGTGTTTATCTTATTATGTCATGAAAAACGCGAGCAATATTTCTTAAAAACCTTGAAGAGGACAAGAACTTGAAAAATGTAATTTCAAACCTAAAAGAATTTTTATTCTTTTTTCTAAAGTTAATCAATTTAATTTTTCCATTTGTTGATAGTCTCATAATAATAATTATATAATACTATAAGAAAATGAAAAAAATATTTAAGGGGACTAGACTATACAAAATAAAGTTTATTATATGGCAGATGATTTGAGTACAATTTTTTTAACTGATACAGATTAATTTATTATAATTTCGATTATTCGATTAATTAAGTAAATAGCTAATTATTGAATTTGATCAATTGCAGAAGTCAGTCAAGAGAAAGCAGTGAGGACTCCAGGTATGTCAAAACCACCCCGGAAGTTCGCTGGGGTCGTCATCGCTTTTTGCGGTCTTCCAGCTCGTGGAAAAAGTCAAATGTCTCACTCCCTTGCTCGGCGTCTCAACTGGAGCGGGGAAACCGCCAAAGGTACGAAGATAACTAACCATAATTGATTTTCTTTAAATAGAATCATGTCTCTTATTTGAAAAAAATTGTAAGTAATTCCTTTCAAAAATCTCAATAACAAAAAATTATAAATTCAAATTTCCCGCTAAGAACGTGGCGGGAAGTTTGAATCAAGTGCAATTCTCTTTTTTATTATCAATAAATTCTAATAAAAAATAGTTCTTGCTTTGTAATGGAGATAATAGAAATCATCTCTGGTTTCTTAATATCTTTTTAGTTTAGTTTAGATCTTTAAATTTGGGCCTGAAAATAAGATTTCCTACTTTTCATTGTAGGAAATTTCGATGGTTCCTTCAACAATTCTTATGTTATTTCGTCGAATACAAATTAATTCTTTTCGAAAGCCTCTCTTATGGTCTGTTGACCTCACTATTAATAATTGCCTGATTTATTATTACGTAAGCAATATATTGACAGTGCAATGAAACATTCGTTTAGGTTACGTAAAAGCTCTTTCTTATAAAACAGTTTTGCATGATCGAAAGTACTTTATATTTGAATTTCTTTGAATCAGATTTGATAGATAAAGGAAATTAAAATTAAATTACTTAAGGGCATGTGATACACAGAGTCACGTGACTAAACATATTATTTTAATTTCCTAGGGTTTTCGTCCAAAATACTTCATAATTTGAGATGAAACTTTGGAACATGATAAAAAACATGGAAAAGGACCAAATCAATTTAATTGATTTTTAAAAATTATTACTTAAATTTATATTTTATTTTGAGAGGTTTCAATATGAAAATTTAAATGACCAGAAAAATCTGTCTCAAGTCTGGATACCGTGAATTTTGGTTTAAGATTTTTAATGACCATCCTGGATGATTTGCAGTCTTTATGGATTTTCAATTATTTCCTTATCTCTTAATAAAATAATAATTAAATAGTATGTTGTACAAGATCTATTTATCTTTATATTGTACAATTGTACAACTTTTTATTTCTTTTTTAATAAGCACCTCACACTCGTTTATTAGTGATAAATAAAGTCAGGATTGTAATGTAAGCTTTTTAGCATTCGCTTATTAATAAAGACGTCCTTGATCTGTTGCAGTGATGCGTGTGAGTGACTATCGAAGAAAGAGGCTCGAGCCTTATGCCTCTCACGAACTCTTTCGACCAGATCATGCAGCGAATGTAGCATTAAGGGCCCTTGCACAAAGAGATGCAGTGCATGATTGCGCCTCCTGGCTTGCATCGGGCAATTCAATAGCTGTAAGTATAAAATCAAAATTTCACACAAAATTTGTTGTGCTTCTTGTTGAAAGCCAAAATGGGCTCCTATGCCGTTTTTAAATGAAGCGACCACTTTCGAGCCTCACATCCTCTTCAACTTTCCTGCGCCTGAAAGCGCAGATAGTCACACGTACCCCACTTTCTCTTTTGAAAAGTCAAGTGGGTATCATTTTCCCGAATTTATAATAGTTCTTCGAAAGTACTATCGAATATTTCTTCATAATTAAGTATACTTAAATCATAAATTCGACATTGCAGATTCTGGATGCAACTCTGGTGACGCACGAGCAGCGTGCTGAGGTTTTCGATTATTTTTGTGCCCAACTTGGATATCGCGTCCTCTTCATCGAGTGCATCTGTGAAGATTCGGTTGTCCTAGAGGAAAATTACAGGGAGATTCTGCAGTACAGCGCAGATTACTCTGGAATGGACAAGGAGGTGGCGATGAACGATCTGCGGCTCAAGATTGCCCACTATAAACTGGCCTATCAACCGATGGATGAAAAGAACTATCCTAGGATTCGAATTGATACTGCTACTATGGACATTCACGCACATAAAGTCAGTGGCCATGTTGAGACCACCGTTCTTGGGTTTCTGGGTAGCATCCATCTTAAGCCACACACCTTGTACTTCTCTAGAGTGAGTTTTTGTGATTTATTTTTATATAGTTTTAGCATTTGTAGGTTTTGTGAGATACTAGTCGAGTAGAAACTTACTGCGCAGGTATAAGTACCATAGAACATTACTGCGCATTCATTACTGCCGTAGAACACTACTGCACATCCATTATTGCAATAGAACACTACGGCGCAATCATTGTTGTCACAGAACACTACTGCATAGCCATCACTCCCATATAACACTAGCGCAGTTGCAAACAATACACTAACACTTTGGAGCCACAATCAATGAGCGATTTTACACCTCAAAATCAATATTAAAAAAAATTTTCGTTCCTCTAATTACAATGCATTTATTATATTTGTTATAGCATGGTGAGAGTGAGTACAACGTTCTTGGAAAAATAGGTGGCGATGCTGTTCTGAGCGCTCGTGGTGAACGCTATGCTCAGGCATTAGCTTCACAAATTAATGCGATGCACATACCAGATTTGCGTGTTCTCACAAGTCGTCTCCGAAGAACAATTGCAACAGCTAGGGGAGTAATGGCACCGCAGGAACATGTTGCTTCATTGAATGAATTGAATGCTGGGGTCTGTGAAGGTCTTTCATATGAGGAAATGCAGGAACAATATCCACAGGTTAGAAAATAAGTGTCTTTAATCAAATTTTATACAACCCCAATTAATTTATGTTAAACAATTTCCGGTCAGTGCTAATGAAGCATCTTTCAATCGGCAACAAATGTTATTCTTCGAAAGATCTTTACAAAATATTTAAAAGAATCATTATAGATCATTATCTACCTCCTGTTGTTCAGTCATTCCTTAAATTTTGGTAATTCAAGTAACTGTTCTTATAATATGGTATGGATGATACTTTTGACATTGATTGATATTGATGATTCCAGTGTCATATGTTGTTCCTCATGGTAAAGAAATGCTTTTTCAGAACCATCCAAGGTTTCTACTTTTGAAAACCTATTTCCACTTCAAGAATCCTTCCTTAAGGGTGTTTAAAACATGTTTATGATAGATGCTATGAATGATGCGTGTCAACATATTTTAAAATCTAGATGAAAAGGTTAATTATTTAATACTGGTGACTGTTGGACTATTCGTTGTTGCTACAAATAATATCTGTAGTATCTGTAGTTGAACAGAATGAACAGATTAGGTGCGATATCATTTATCTCCTCTTATGCAAAGATGTTTCCAAACCATACTCTGGATGATATGAATAAACAAACATATCCAAACAGAGCCAACAGATTAGGTTCGATAACATCGATTATTATCTCCTGTTATACAAAGTTGTTTCTAAACCATATTTTTGATGATTTGGATAAACAAACGTATTTGCAGTTGAACAGAATCAATAGACTAGATTTGATATCATCTATCTCCTGTTATACAAAGATATTCCGAAACCATGTTCTGGATCATATAGTAAACAAACATATCCGTAGTTGAACGGAGCCAACAGATTAAGTTTAAAATCATGTATCTCCTGCTCTACAAAGATGTTCCAAAATCATATTCTGATGAATGTAGATAAACAAGCATATCTGCAGGTAAACAGAGCCAAGAAATTATTTTTTTTCTTCATTTCGACAAAACTTACAACTTGGCTTCTTTTCTAAACACCTCTCTCTACACCATGAACAATTTTTACATTTACTGCCATAATCTAGCAATAGTTACATTAAATAAATGAACAATTCTCAAAGAATCTTCTGATGAATAAATTCTATAGTTGAAAGTAAACTATTAATCTTTAAGAAATCTTTTACACTTAATGTACCTATACAAGTTCTGTCATCCAAAGATGTTCTCTTGTGGTTTGTTGTATATTACGGTCTCTTAGTGTCTGCTGTTGAAAAACAGAATCTGTTATTCCAAAACCAACAAAATTTTTCCAAAACTAATCCAAAAATATTCTTTCAGGAATTCGCTTGGCGTGATCAGGACAAACTCCGATATCGATACCCTTGGGGTGAGAGTTATATGGACACTATGCAGCGAGTAGAGCCTGTGATCGCTGATCTTCAAGAGGCAAATAACGTCCTGGTTATTTCCCATCAGGCAATACTCCGTTGCATCATTGGTTATTTTATGGACAAGACTCCAGAAGAGTTGCCCTACATGGAGGTTCCTCTGCACACCATCATCAAGATGTCCAGTCAGGGCTTTAATTACAAACTCGAATTCATCAAACTTCCAATCGAATGTGTCAACACCACCAGGGTGAAGCCTAAAAACTGCAATGCCAACAGAACAGCAGATGATGCTTTGATAACTGTTCCAGCCCACTTTGATATTCCAGATCCCTGGAGAAATCCTGGAAGTGGTCCCACCCTTGTCCAGCAGCATTAAATACCCCAACAATTTTTTTTTTTTTCAAACAAGAAGATTTCAAGATGAATTATGAAACTTAACTTTGAGATTTGGTTCATGATGACAATGGCATATTTTTTTGAAAAACTTGATGAGCATGGAACCAAATTTTTGAATTTCAATGAAGAGATCGTGTGAGTTAGTCAGATTTTGCTTAGAATGCTTTTGGAACCGCATGGGTATTGAAAATAAGATCTTTATAAGGCTACATTAATTATTAACTGTTGCTTGATCTTGAATTCGAGGGCAGAACTTCAACATGCCTACGCAGTGAGCCCTCTACAAATATTCAGTATAAACGTAACAGTACTTAGTTTGTAGGTAATAGGATTTTAGTCACAAATCGTATTAATCTTCTAGATTACACTATCGACTCGAAATTTGATTTTGATCGACATTATAATTCATTAACGACGAGGTCAGTTTATACAGAAAAAGGAGGAGTATTAATAAGGCTGATCTTTATTTTTAACTCTTCTTATCTTGAGATGACAACTGACTTTATCGATCCTCCTCCTTTTTTTTAAGGAGGATCGTCTACTGACAGGAAAATCTTAGATAAATCCGGCTAATTCAAATCTTTGATTCAAATGTTGAAATTTTGAAGTCACTTCGGGTTCGACTGTAATAAATGGAGATGTTCATATTCTCTCAGTAGAGATGTCCCGCAAGTGCATAAATCGCATTGATATTAGTTGACATTGATATATTTTTTTCAAGCGAAAAGGGAATACAACCTCAGGATATTTGACAAGAAATATGAACTATTTGTGTTGCACATGTCGACGATCCTTCCCCTTGTGGTTGATGGGAGTAAATTTTCACCCAGTAAATTTAAAAATATCTTATCTATTCAAACATTTTCTTTATAAAAATATTTAATTCCTATATTAAATCAAATTCTCCCCTTTTTGAGACTTTCATATTATAAGCAATTGAAATTTTATATTGTTTAAGGTGACATAAGGTATTTTTGATTTTCTGGGAATCTCCGCATATTTTTACAATTAGATGATTGTTGATTGTAACTAGAATATTGTTAAACCATCTAAGCTTTTATTGGTCAAGAAACTTTCATTACATATATCTATTTATTAATCTTAATTTCGTAGATATAGGATGCTGAGGTCCCTGGTAAACTAGATAATATCTCAAACATATTTTTCTGAATTCTTCGATGATAATTCTCTCATGAAGTTTATTTTGATATTGAACTCTTGTCTGTAACTAAATGAATTGGAACCTATTACCAGGAATTACGGCAAAAACCGCATAAACGCGCATAATACCGGAAAATATAACGTTAGACTCTCGACGTTTCTTTAGAAATGTGAGGTCAGGACGCCTTTGCAAAAATCAGTAGAATATAATTAGATTAGTATTGAGAGACTGATAGAGAGTGCTTGAGAGGGAGAGAGAGTCATAGACCCCGTATTTGATACCATACAGAGAAACGAATTGGCCCAGGGGAAACGTTTTCTTTTATTATTTCCCTTACCAAATGATATGTCTCTAAAAAAAATTTTCAGACTTCTCAGTCTTCCCTTCTGAAAACGTTTTCCCAAATAATTACAAACATCGTGTTCGTGCGAGCTCGGCTTAATATTACCATTGAACAGTCGAACGTATAACATTAAGGCAATGTTCTTAGATACTGTTAGGATCATAAAAAGAAGAAATCATAGTTCTCAAAACTTTTAAAGTGAGAGTATACTTTTGATAGAGAGTAGTATTGTCAGTGACTTAATTGGCTTACTGTTATCAAATTTTGTTTTCTAGAATGTTGAAAAATTCTCCAGAGAGTTTGTTAATCTGGAATCGAATTTTAGAAATGCGAATTAATATTTGATGGAAGGCGTTGACTAGTGTAACTGAATTTTCCGTAAGGCTAAACCGGTCAAGTACAGCGCTAAGGCTAGAGTCACGGAAAATTCCGTCCCTTTAGCCCTGAACGAGCTGGAAAGGGGTTGGTCTTACGGAAGATTCCGTAACGGTAGACAGTTCGTTTATGGAATGACTTTTTGAATTGTGCACGCTAGCAGCTGGAATGAGAGTGAGCTCTGAGTATAATATATACATTTTGGAATTTATGTAAGTAATTAATGAATTGGAACGTGTAAACAGAATGATTCAGTTAGGGATTAGGAGACGTTATGATTAAGTCATATAGACTACATAATGTTTTTTTTTATTGCAACGTATGCATAAATGATTTTCATAAAATTCTTTGGGGTTTTTTTGGACCTTTCGAATATTTTCTAATGTTAAGTGTCTTTTTAGTTAAGTAAATCTTCTAGCATATTTAAATTTTAGTAAACAAATAGATAAAATTTATCGAAAAAGGAGCAAAATGTCCTTAATATAGTCCAAGGGAATTAATAAATTACTTCTTTGTTGAATAAATACTTTTATTATCTTTTGTGAATAATAATACAAATGATTTTTTATAATCTAATGACAATTTTGATTATCTGACTAGCAATTTGATTTTCTGATGACTAGGAAAATAGGAATAGCATATATTTTATAGACTAGATAAGTATAGAAATGTTACAATACACATATGTATATACCAAGATTTTATGTTATCTGATCGTTGCCGCAGTAACATTATATTATTTGTGGTATAAAAGCTCCTGAGTGTAGTCAGGGAAAGCCTAACTTCAAATATTAGAATTTGATTTGAAAATATTATTTGTAAATAATTTTTCAATCAGCTTTAATATTATTTCCGCGTCATCTAAAAATAAAATCTAACTTTCCCTGTCTTTTTATCTTATTAATGAATACTTATTGGTAAATATCTTAACTAAAGTTTGTTTTGAAATAAATATTTTTAGGATAGAATTATTTATAAAATTATTTCTATGTCTTAAATTAACTGAATGACTAGTGTAGGCAATCACTGTTTACAACTAATTTCTTTTTAGTGGTAAAACATTTTTATGATTCATAAATCAAATTATACGAAAATAGTTGTGATTTCGTAAATTATTTGAAAAATAATAAATTGACAATTATGAAATATATTGTTGTCAACTGATCAAATTAAAGCAGAATTTGTTATACCAATATTTATCGACTTGTCGAGGAGTTTGTCACGTCGAGTTTTGATGATTATTAAATTAAAATATTACAAGATTTAACGGATTTCAAGAGATTTTAAGAATTTGGAAACATTTTAAAAGAATAGAGGTATTTTGAAAGCTTTGTAACTATTAAAGTATCACTTAAAATGTATAACATATTTCAAGGGTTAACGAATATTCCATGGACTTCGAAATATTGCAGACAATTTTAATATATTTCATAAAGAATATCGCGCGTTACTAAAATATTTGAATAGATTTTATGGGTTTTTAAATGATTCCGGGATCTCAAGAAATTTCAAGCTCTTTCAAAAAATCACAATATCCGAATTAATTTCAATGGATTTGAAAAAATTACAGGGTTTTTAAGGGATTTTAATGTGATTTCAAGCTGTTTCAAAAGATTACATTATTTGCATTGACCCGTGTAGAAATTGCCCTAATAGTCCCTAACAATATTGGGGCTTTTTTTTAGTGGCCTCAACAGTTTTCCTTCATTAGGGCGGCTTTCATCAGGACTTAATCTGTTCCGATTATGGCAACCGTTTTCATTAAAATGACTTCCATAATAAGCACCCTATTGTAGCCCTGGGCATGATCGCTTCAGGCCCTGAGTAAGTTACGTGATCAAAAACAATTTTTTTCAATGTGGTAAAAATAGTTTAAAAATCTGACATGTTGAATTTGCACGTAAAAAAATTTGAAGTATGAAATGCTCTCGATTTATACCAGTTTGATATGGCGTAAGAAATTTTTTTAACCACTAAAATATCTTCTTCAATATATTTTGAGAACATATAAAAATTTTATGCTCAGAAAAAAAATTTCCTCTAAATTATAAATGCTTAAAAGTGTTTCAAAATGATTTCTGAATTCGAGGTAACTCTAGGACACGTACTGTTTGTTCGCAGTTGTTATTATTATCAATTTGTCCGAAATCATTGAAAAATTTTAAGCATTCAAAACTTCAAGAAAACAATTTTTTCAATGGAAACTTTTTATGTGTTCTCAAAATATTCTCTACAAAATTTTTTAATGTTTGAAAAATTTCTCACGCCATATCGGACTTCTTTTGTAAATGCACAAATCAAGAACTTAAAAATCATTAACCCCTCGCCTACTTTACATTTTTCTTTTTTGATTTCATGCTTTTATAATAATATTCTTGCTCTTTTATTGTTGTAGCTTAAGCCCAATAAGGCTTTGCGAAATTTACGAAATTATTTTGAAATTGATTCCATTCGTTACAAATTCAAAAATATTCAAAATATAAATTAAAAAATGTATAATGTAGAATTGTTTTAACTATGATTTTACTGTCTCATCAACCTCACTGTATAGTCTTTTTGTTTAACGGCAAGATGAAGATCTAGGCTTTTTAGCATTCTCGTTCTGATTTCGTAATCAGATGATACAGTTTCTCTTCTTCGATTGATTGCAAATTGACTAATAATTTCATTTTCTGCCAGTCCTGTTCTATACCCAGTTGTTCTTACATCAACTCTGGAATGAGTACCAAGTCGAAATGGACTGGAATTGTTTACAGTCTTCGGTGTAAATTTTACAACGTTTCTCATAAAATTGACTGCTACACTTCGACACGTGTCGTATCCGGACAACTGGATACTTTTGCTACGAACCACATCGAGTTCTGGACGTCTCGGTTTTATTGCATTGTCTATTATTGACTTCACACTTTTTGACGATCCTGGCAGGTCCTTGAAGACTTTTTTTACGACTTCCTTCATTAGGTCTTCTTCCGTTTCTGAATCACCTGCGGAACATTTTGTTATTAATAGTAGATTGTAATTTTATGCTTTTTAAGTTTTTAAGTTTTAAGTTTTTTTAAAACCGGGAGAAAGCCGGAAAAAGACAGTGAATTTATTTTCTGGTCGTGAATGTTTAAATTCTCATAGTTTTAGTAGAAGAGTATACTCTTTAAGGACTCCAAGTGGAAAGTATTTCAGCTTTAAATACTTTCAATTTTAAATTGTTTAATTTTGAAGGCTTGAATTTTACAATTTTAATTTTTGAAATCTCGTATTATTTACTTGTGAAATTGAGAACGTT
>JAUMHM010000005.1:39987232-39998149 GCA_032362435.1 Melikaiella ostensackeni
TTGGATACTAATGGCCCCACGTGAAGAGATTTTCTTAGTGGATTGTTATAATTATTTCCGTTATTATAATGGCTTTGATTACATTAAAATTAATATCATTGAAACTTTTATTATCTTTTAAAGTTCAGTAAATTTGTCTTTAAATTAATCTCAAATGAAAATGAAATTTATTTTCTTTAAAATAATTTTTTTTCAATAGATAAAATCAATAATCCACGAGCGGATGATACGAGAAAAAGTTGAAGGAAATATTAACATGTATCATGAGAGAGGAGGTAGAGGACATGCAAAATAATATACCGCATATTGGTGGTTCCCCCTTTCCAGCTCTAGAGGCCCGCGAGGACCTTCAGAGCCTCCCGCATCAATTAAATTGAAACAAATACTATTTAAAATGTTTTTTATCTTTTAAAGTTCAATGAATTCATCTAAGAATTAAGTTAAAGTTAAAATAAAATGTATGTTGGTTGAAATAATTTTTTTTTTTGAATAGATGAAAACAGAAATCTACGAGCAGATAGTATGAGAAGAAGTTACAGAAAATATTTATGTGTGTCAAGAAAGAGACGGTGAAAACATGCAAAATAATATACCGTACATCGGGAGTTCCCCTTTTTCAGCAAAAATAAAATAGCTTTTAAAGGGGGGTCCCTTTTCAATTTTTTTAACAACTATAAATATGTTTATGTATTTCTAATAGCATCCGGTGAAAAAATGTATGAGCAATAATATACCTAATTTTAAATAAATACCTCTTCAAGTAAATGCACCTAGTTTATTCAAAAACTTGAAAAATTATTTTTGAAGTTGCTTTAAAAGCTGTTTGCAACAAAATAATAAATTTTTGGATCAAACTATAAGATGTCTCTCGTGATTTTGGAGGAAACAGTTTAAATGGATCGATATACATTCGCATTGGAAGAGTGTTGTTATTGTTTAAAACAAATAAGAGATTTATGTTTAAGAACTGGGTATTTGATGTAATCAAATGTGATTTTAAATCTAGAAAATATTTCCTTCAAACAAATTAATGTCCATCGACTAAAGTAAAAAGTATTTTTAATTTAAAAATATGATTCTTTTGGTCCTAAGATTTAATATATTGTTCAGAATAAGCATACAACAAAGTTGACAAAATGTTAATCGATTCAAAGAACGAAATGCTTTACTCAAAAAAACGAAAGATTTAGTTCAAGAACAATGTAATTTATATAAATAAGGGCAGCTTAGGACCAAACGAATATTTCATTAGGTAAAAAAAATACCACCATTGTTTGAAAGATTTGAATAGTTGAAACTAAAAAATGTAAATGTACCATTTATTTAAAAGTGTCACTTGATATAATAATAATTATAATATTATTGTAATAATAATTTTTTTCAAGAGGTAAACAAAATTTTTCAAAATATTTCAAGCACAGTCAATGTCGACTATTGATGCTGGAAAAGCATAGTAGTATCAGATGACAGTCAGTAAATAGAGAATCACATCTACTTTTCTCTATAACTATGGTGAAAAATTGAAAATTTGCAGCTAAATTATTTCCTTGGAAATTAATTTCTATTGTGAGATAATACCACATACTCTGTCCACCTAGCGCCCTTATGTCCTCAATTACTGAATACTGAAAGAATGATTTATTTAGAATGTGTAAGTTCTCTTTCATGAAGTAAATAAATGTTTATGAAGAATTTCATGAACACCTCATTCAAAAAAATTTGTTTGCACTAAAATAATAATATCATTGAAACAAATATGCCAAAATCTCAAATTCAAAACAAAAAAGTACGTATTTTAACGAAATGCAGATGTATTTATTTTTTGAAAGCGTTTCCTTCGTTCGAGCAAATATTTCTTCGAATTAATTAATTGCAGATTCTTTATTCAATATAGGGTTACTTCAAACGAAATAGATCCGTATTCAATTGAAAAAAAGTTAAATTATATAATTATTTATTCGCATTTAATTTAATTTTATTTTATTTTATTTTATTTAAAGTGGAATCCGAACTACCAAAGCCTTGGTAGAAGTACATAGAAAAATTTCCATTGGTACCCGACTCACGGATCGAGCCCCCTACCAATTTCTTTCACTCAAACAAACTAAATTACTTCATCCACATATGGGTAAATAACTTAATTCAAATAAGCATTTATCACCTGAAAAATCGATTTCATTGAAATGAGGAAATATTCCTTAGGGTGTTGAAAAAAAAGATTCAAAGAAACTAGGTTCTTAGCTTCAAAGAAATTATTTCTTTGCCTTAATAATTTTCACATTTATTGCAAAGAAATATTTCTTTCTGTTGAAGAAATATCACCAAAGAAATGATTTGCTTGAATCGAGGCATGACTCTTTTGTCTCTAAACAATATTTGTTCAACAAGAATAAACAAATGCTTGGTACAAAGAAAAAAAAACAAAGAAACCCATTTCTTTGGATCAGGTAAATTTTTTGTTTAGAGTAGGAATCGGTTAAGTGTTACATGACCTTAAACAAGAATAAATTATTAATAATAATCTACAAGCTAACTTCTTTTTTCAGTTGAGAAGTTATTCGTTTTTTCAGGCTTAAAATTACTATTTTAGAGAAAAAGCCTATAACCTTCTCGCCTTCTGATATTTGTTTTAGTAAACGTAATTAAATTGCTAGAATCTATTACAATGACAATTTTATAATTTCACGCATGCGTGGAGTCTTTAACCTTCTTAGTTGTATTTAAACGTCCAAAATTACAGAATTTAAAATTCGAATTCATGAACTTTACAATTTTTACTCTCCAAAAGCTATTATTCATTCACTCTCAAAAACCATTTATTTCCATACTAATTTTTGTGTAATGATTTTCCTATAATAATTTCTATAGAATTTCCCTATAATCACGAAAAAAGTATAGGAAATCCATTATAAGAGTATCATTATGGGCCTATGGAGAATTTTCTATAATATACTTTCAAACGGGCAATACAAAATTATTGTGAAAGTTAATAAAGATATATAGCACAATGATTAGGGGATGGTATTTCAAGGTGAAAAAAAGGATCTTAGGAAATTGTGAATTAAAACGTTTGAGGCTAGACAATTTTAAATTAAAAATTTAAAATAATTCAATAAATCCTGATTCAAAGCCTTCGATAATAAACAATCTGTAAATGAGGAATCCTTAAAATTGTACAATTTCAAAGACTTGAAGCTAAAAAAATGAAGACATTTTTACCCTTAGGCATACCACAATTTGAATAATTTGACTACCAAGCATTTAAAACAGACAATCTTACAACTTAAAAGTAGACGATTTTCAAATTGAGAGCATTTAAAATTGATTTTTTTTATTTGAAGTGCTAAAAAATGGTAAAATATCGAATTTATAGCCCTCGAAATTCTAAATTCACAGCTATCAAAACGTAATACTGAAAAAAAATTTCATTTATTTTGCACAATTAAGAGTTTTATGTTTAGAGCAATGAAAATTTGGCAGATTCTAAATGAAACTTCAAAAACGAAATGGGAACGTTTAAGGGTGAATATTATTCAATGAGGTATATTCAAAATTGAAAACTTCAATTTCAAATGTGCAAAACTGAAATAATGTTTTAAATTTGCAACACAAAGTCAACATTAATAATGTCGGAATGAAACATTTGAAATTACTAATTTAATACTGATGCATTATAGAAATTTAACTATTTCGCTAAACATAATAACTTTAAATTAAAATCATGGACACTTGAAACATTCCGAAAAGCATTAAAAACTAAATGTTTTTAAAATAGCCTTATAGTTATCCAAGTCCCTTCTAAATTATTCTGTGAAAAAATGAAAAATTAATTGTCTCTGAGAATAAAACGATGCAAGAACTAAGCATTCAAAATTAAATTATTTTAAAGGTTTTAAGTGAAGGGACGTTGCCGGTCTTCTGTTTCGTTTTTTAATTTGAGAACTCTATCAGATATCTTTGCAGGTCAAAATATTAATGTGAATTTTTTGTAAGTAAAGTTTCGTGTGGTTGAAAAAATAGTATAAAAAATTAAAAATTAAAAAAAAGCGAATTTTTTCAAGTTGTAATTTTTTAAATATACAAAAGAGATCTTTTTTGACATAGTTAGTTGAACTTTTTTTTTTGAGTCGCACATATGTTTATGAATTGGCTTATGAATTTTCAAATTCAAACACCGATTAGAAGACATTAACCGATTCTTAATTTTTTTTACTCATTTCGGATGCCAAATCACAACTTTTTTTTGCTTGGCTCAAATCATTTGATTAATTTCAGCATTTTGACCCCGCATTATTGAATATTAGAGCAAAATTGTTAATGGATTTTATTAAGAAATAATTAAAGAGATAGAAACATTTTTCTTCTATTCGATTGTTCTTAAATACGGGAGTCGATTTTCATAAATATTAATTTAATATTTTCTAGCGTTTATATTATTTCAAAACTCAAAATTATAATTTCAGATTCTGAATAATAACAAATTGAAACTGGAAATCCTATTTCGTATCTTCGAAATTACTGTATATCTTCTATAGTATATGGGTAATTCTCCACAAAGAGGTCACTTTCGCTTCCCCGCGAAATAACTTGGAGGAAACATGTTCAATCATTCTAAGATTTAGAAAATTTATTGTTCTTGGTCACATTCACTCGTATCACAAGCAAAATATAATATATTTTACTGTAAAAATTGATTAAGTTAGTCTAAATACCCAAAAAATATACATTTCCTTGTTCCCCACATATAAGTGACCAACTTTAAGAAAGTTTATTATAAATAAGATAAATATAATGCATATTTCGATCGTTACCTGTCAAAAGCTTACACAAAAAACTATGATTCCGCAATAAAAGTTTTTAATTTAACATTTATATACTGAATTAAAAACTCGTTGAAACAGTTTCTCCGAACTATTTTTTTGCGGCCGGAGTTTACGTTTGTATGACTTTCAGGCAATTCTGTACAGTTTTTTAATCAATAAAACCTCAAATCTTGGAAAACTAGATGCACATTTTACATCTGCGTATGATTCCAAGATAAAAACGACAAGATTTTCATTCGATCTGATATAAACTGAGATAAAGTGTTGCGTATTTTTATTATGTATAAACTCCGGCCGTTGTTAAATGGGTCACTTTTTAGTAAATAAGTTTATATCAACGTAATAGCTGTTTGAAAGAAGTAGATATGAATATATTCTCCAAACAACTATTTAATTCATTCAGTTTTGAGGCTATAGTTTGCATTTTTCTACGGTTTGTAAACTCCGGACGCCGTAAAGTCCGGCCGCCAAATATGTCAAGCCAGGTGCGGAGCACATAGATTTCAGGCCCTGCCTGCATGCGGTTCTAAATAAATTTACAGAGTAAGAATGATTATGCTTTTCGAAATTTTTGGGCCCAATAGATGTTGAGATATCCGCCTATAAATATGTAAATTTTAGTGTAAATATAAAAGTTTATACCGCTATAACTTGAAAACGGTTTATTCTACAAAAAAATATCAACAGAAAAAAGTCTTGCCTTGGTTCAAACCTTCTGAAAAATATCTAACAGAATCTTTTTTCTCATAAATAATGTATTTGTCGACATTTTGAGCCAAAGCTACCCTCTAGACCTCTCAATTCATACAGAAGTATTAGATTGTGATGATAATTTTTGAAATTCTTGAAGACAAACACCTAAAAATAATATTTAAGTTCGAATATTTCTAGGACTACTATTTTTTGTGCTAATGAATTGCACTGAGAAGAAAAAAAATTGAAATTTTTTTTTCTTAATTTACTCCTGTCAGAAGTGCCCTGTTTCTGGAGAACCGCCTATAAAGTACCTACTAAAGCTCTTCTGCAGTAAAGCAGTCAGCAGGTAGATCGAACGACATTGACAAAGTTTTAGTGGGAACTTGATTCATGAAGGTTGTAACGATTGCTACACCAGAAATGGATGTAACATTCCTTCTTTGTATTATAGAGGAGGGCGAGAAGTGAGGTAAGGAATAATCGTGCTCAACAAAGACGAATTTCTATTGTGCTTCCTCTCAGTTCTTACTTGCTTCATTTAATCTAAATTCAATATAATCCGAGATGAAATGCAAATTTCATAAAATATTCACGTTTACTTCAAATAAGTAAATAAATCAAAAGATGCACAATTAAAAGGACTATACATTAGAATGTTACCGTAAGCTGGGGCTAAGCGGAGCATGCAGGGGAAAGCGCGCACCCTTGATTCTACATTTCTGAATACTGTAATATCTTCTTCTAGGTGAAAAATATAAAGGCTTGCAGCTAATAACTGTGAAACTCTAATTTTTGAAAAGTAGAAGTATTATCGCCTTTTAAATGCAGAATTAAGTGTGCGCCGCTCTCCCCACAAATGCGCCGCTTTGCCCTGGTTTACGGTACAATTCAATAATCTTTTTACATCGCAAAGGTCCATCATTTCAACATAAAGTTACTTTTACGGTTATTTGATAATCTATTGTAGGTAGTTGGCAATGACATAAAAAACTGGACAATATATGATTTTGTACGTAACTGAACGATGAATCATTTTCTACTTCTCGCGGATAAAACTTATTACTGTCTCGTATAAAAGAGAAAGAAAATTATGACAATGAATTTCAGTCGCAGTTTTACTACCGATTGGCTCATCATTATCATTACTTTCTAGTTTATAGGCATATGATGTTCTACCGGTGCCGGCAATAAAATTCTATGACGGTACCGGTAAAAAGTTCTTTGCCGGTTATTTTTGAAAACTTAACTAAGCTTAGTCATTATCACTATAGTACGCTGAGAATTGTTTTCTGATTGGGATAAGTTTTATAAATAAACTATATGACTATTGACGTTATCTGATAATATAAAATAATTGCATCAGTCTCAAAGTTCTTATATATTTTTATTAGCATTAAAAAACTTTGAAATAACTTAAGAAAGGAATGAATTGTAGTAAGAAAACTACAAGTCTGAGAAAGGAGAAAGACGAAATATAAATATGTGTTTAGAATCATCAATATAAAATTAATATATTAGAAAATTCTGAAACATAAAGTTTCGTCCTTCACTAGTAGGCACTTCATCTTTTAAAACTCCTTTTCGAATCAAATGAAGAAACTTTAATTGCAAGTTCTATTATTAAATAATTTTAGAAAATCTGACAAAAGAATGCGCATATTGCCACGGTTACAAATCTCACAAAATAGATTAAAGAAATACATAAGGAAGATAATTTAGTTAATTCAAAGCGTCTATAGGGTTTTCAGATTTTATTTTTTAGGATTTTTTGGTGTAATGAAAAAATTGATCAAATATATACTTATGAACGTATTTATAATTTCTCTTTTATTGCATTTTTAGTTTTGCAACTCTTATAATATTGCAATCAAGTTTTGAGTTATTGGTCTCAATACTAACAAATTCAAATTTATAAATATTATCTCAACGTATATTAAACATGAGAGTGATAGGTCACAGCCCTTTCCTGGAAAGGAGAGAGGGCTGTGATCGATCACTCTTATTTGACCAATTACATGTCTTTTCTGCCCCCACCATGAACCCACGGAAAGGGGATAGGGCTGTGACCGATTATTCTCAAATGACCAGTCACACAACTCTTCTACGTTCCCGCGAATCCCGGTGAAGGGGGGGGGGGAAGACTGTGATTGATTTCTGTCTAGTGACCGTTCACACATCTTTCCTGCTCTCCCCGAAATCCTGGACAGAGAAAATTTCTGTGACCGATCACTCTCCTATGACCGGTCATACGCTTCTTCTCTCCCCTCTCCCCACTTCTGAAAAGAGTGAGGATCTGTGAACAATCACTCTCCTATGAATAGTGACACGCTTTTCCTACCGCTCAACTCCTGAAAAGGGGAGAGGACTGTGACCGGCCACACAACTATCTTAACCCCCCCTCCAACTCCTGAAAAGGAAAGAGGACTGTAGCCGATCACTCTCCTGTGACCGGTCACATACCTTTCCTGCCCCCCCCTCCCTACCAACTCCTGGAAAGGGGAAAGGGCTGTGACCGACTACTCTCCTGTGACTGGTCACGAACCTTTCTGCCCTCCAAACTCCTTGAAAGAGGAGAGGGCTGTGACCGATCACTCCTTTGTGACTGGTCACACACTTTTTCTGCACCCACCACTGCTGGAAAGGAAAGAGAGTTGTGACTGATCACTCTACAGTGAGTGGTCAAATACCATTACTGTCCCCCCCTGGAAAGGGGAGAGTGGTGGGACTGGCCTGCCTCCTATAAAAGGGCACGCGCCTTCACTGCCCTCCTCCATAACCCTGGAAAGGGGTGAGAGGTGCGACCTTTTTTTAGCAGTAAGTGCTGTAAAATAGACCATTTATGTTTGCCTTGAACAAACTCAAATACTATCAACAAAGAATACAATTCAAATTTATTGAGAGACCATGTTTAATCGTCGAGCTAACAAGAAATGATGATTTTAAACCATTATTTTTTTTTCGATACAAAAACGAGTTAGTATAAATTATAGATTGGTGTATACGAAACATAAATATACGGAGTTTCAAAAAAATCTAAAGTAAGAGCTATTCGAAACTAGACCCAATATTTAATATCAATGTACCAAAATTTTTCAACGTTAGTGTAACAATATTTATTTATATATCAAATAAGTGATAAAAGTTTGTTCCCCTCTCGTAATAAATAAAAAATATACCCACTTGTCCTTATTTGTGGTTGTTAGAATATGATTACTTTGTAAACACTAGTAGTAAAAAGCTTTCTCACCAGAAGATCCCCAAAAGCCAGGGAAAGAACATAAGTGTTTGGAATGTTTCTTAAGCTTGGATAACGCAACAAGGTAAGCACTAGAATTCCATTTCCCACCACTCCAACGACCAATATGATGAGAAATACAGCTGGTACAATGTACGTTTCTGGTCGGTTTTCATAAGGAATGTATTGATCGTCATCTTCGGTTTGGCTGAAATTCTGATTGAGTATCTGTAATAAAAGAAACATAGTTAGACAAAAAAATTGTACATGAACAAGCAAGTGAGCTTGTTAGTTACGTTGGCATAGCCGGTATTAGGCTATGGGGCAGCGATATGGGAATGGAAGGAGAGAAAAGAGACAGGTAGTTTCAAAGTTTATTTTTGAAATGTGAACTTTTTGGGTGTTCTTTTTCAGTACATAACAAAATTTCATAATAAAATAGATTTTATTTCAATCTTTAATGTTCTTTTTCAGTACATAACAAAATTTCATAATAAAATAGATTTTATTTCAATCTTTAAAGAATTCTTGAAAGAGAGACATTAAGCAAAGAGTGGTTCCAATCTGCAGGGTTGCCTATGAATACTTAAGATTTCTTTTAATTGAGGTGATTTATAATTAACTCAATTTACCAAAAGATATCTATTTTACATAAATATATTTCAGAAATTTGAGAACGTTAGTAATTTTGTAGTAATGTGTTACTGGTTTGGATAATGACGTTTTTCTGTTTGGAAAATAGAATAATCTGAATAGATTGAATCTAAATCAACCCACAAAATTTTGATCTTGGCACTGTGATCTTTTTCCTTCATTTCCCATGTTCTGTGTATATAAATCTTGTAATAATTTTTTTCAGGTTTTTCAACTGTACAACTAATTTAAATGTTAACCTGGTCCTTATCAGAAATGAAGATTGCCATAAGGTCTTACATACAATTTTCAATTTTATAACTAATTAAAATGTTAACCTGGTACTTATCAAAAAATAATGTTGCCATAGGTTTTACATGCATTCAGGTAAAAGAAATTATACCTTCGGTGCCTGTGAGGAAGATGCGATACTAACAATATGTGCATATTATCTACCATTGAGTACTTTATTTACATTGTCTCTAATCTTATAATTTTTTACAGACATTTTTGATTTCGAATATATTTAATATACTTTCAGTCTACAATATTTTGAATTTTTCTAAGTATACTGTTAATATAAGTAAAATGTCATCCTGATACCTATTATTAAATTATACTAATGTTTGTCTGGGTACGGCTATATGGACGAATCAGTCGTAGCAATGCTTTCCTCTAATGTGGTCCGTTTTAAATTCTTCCCGTGTGCAGAATTTTATTATAAAAAAAAATTTTAATAAAAAAAATTTGATTTATGCTTCTGTCTTTAAGAAAGAAAAATAAAGTGAAATAAAATTTACAAACATTTTTTTAAAAATGATTGAAATTTGTGTTGAGTTAGTGTTTGTGGTAAAGTGTTTGCCGAACTTTGGAATGCACAATTTTGGATATTATACGCAGGAAGTTATATTTAAAAATTACTTTATCTTTTCTTATTTTCCTGTTTTTGCTAATATAATTTTCAGTATAAGTGATGGAGGAAAAATTTGGCGAAATGTCATTTTATGAAAGATATTACTGAAAGTCCTTTTATAGTAGCATCACATGAATTTAATCAGTTAGTAAAAACTTAGATTGGATGCATTACAGAAGGAATTTTTGATAGACTGCAAGTTTCGTGGTTTTTCCAAAACAGATATTTCATATAAGTAAGAAAATATGTTCTGACTTCAGCAAGGAGAAAGATAACAAAGTAACTTTGAATGAGAATATCAATAAATTTAATTAACATTTTTGAATTTTGTTACAAAGAAAAGCTGTCATGCACATATACACAATTATTGTATGTTTCATTATCCATAACTGTAGTTATCCTATAAATTACCCTTGATGAGGAAGTCTAAATTGGCTTCAAAACATGTTGGGTTCCCAGTAGTATAAAAAAGACGGAGAAAAGAAAGAGTGTGACGACGGTTCTAATTGACTCTTTCTTTTTCTCCCTCTTTTTTCTTAATGTTGTGTACATTTATTGTACATCTGTCTCTAATGAGCCGAAAAAATAGGTAGTCTCAAAGTCTATTTTTGAATTGT
>JAUMHM010000005.1:40003868-40014206 GCA_032362435.1 Melikaiella ostensackeni
TTAAGGATTTTCCACTGGGTGGCCATATAAGAGCATTTGACTTTTCTGTAACCCCCTCCCCCCTCCACACCCTACAGTGGGCCGAGAGAAGGACAAAAATCAATGTTTGCAAGTATTTTTAAATTGATTTTTGAAAGTAAATTTCTTTTCTTCATTTATTGATGTATCATTTTGTATAAGCATACAATTTTTCAAGGTCTTATTGTCGCTTACTCAGTCCTTTTCATGTACGTAGAAACTGATAATGTGTGTTTCTTATACACAAGTTTAACATGCCTTTTTTGTGTTTTGGAATAGTTTCAGTGATTAGGGCTTCAATAATGGAATACTTTGAATATACAAGCTCATTTTTGAGGCAAATAAATACGGCTTGTATCAATATCATAAAGTGAACGCGGATTTTATTATCTAAAATGTAAAAATTAAAAATAGTATCGTTTTTGACTTCATTGATTTTGACGATTAGACATGGTTGGACATTGGGACTATATGAATTTTGTTGGCTGGTATTTATACTTTAAAACCACGCCAGAATTACGTGCGCATACGTGCCGCTTTTTAAACAAAATAAATTTCTATATAAAATAATAGGTTTTTATGGTCATATCAAAATAAGAACATGTTAGATTCGGTCTGTTCCAATAATATTTGTAGTTGGTCGAAACCAATGAGAAAATGTTGAACCTTTTCTTTGTTACCATGAGTGAAATGTCACGTATGATTTTTGGTTAGAAGAAGTGATTTTCATTACTTGTAAGTAATATTTAGAATATCTGAAAAAATCATTTCATAGTGGCCATAGTGATACAGTGAAAAATAACAAATAACTATAAATAAAATGGAGTTCGCTCCCACAAGGAAAGATTCATTTCTATTGCTGTATGAAAGAAGAAATCCATCAACGTCATTTGAGGTTAAAAAAAGTCAGTTATAAGATTATGTGATTGAAAATCTGAAAATAGAAAAACATCCTTAAGAAGTAAAAGATAAGATTTTACAAGTTATTGAAAATTTTTGCAAAGAAAATTTAAATAAATTAAATAAGGTCTAAAGGCATTGGGATAAGGTTATGGCCCAAAATGAATCTTGGTTCAAGGAGAAAGTTGAATTTCCTTGTACTAAGGTTGATCTTCAAATTGAAGATCTCGTCCCTGAACGTGCTAGCATTAAGAGAGGTCAACCACCTGAATCTTTTAATGATTCTTCTACTCGTTCAAAAACACGAAAAATATCAGAATTGAGAAAATCAAGTGGTTCTGAATTAACGTTAGCTGCATCTGTCAATCTTTATTTGGAGAGTGATAGGCAAGCTTGAAATCTGGTGAGGCGAGTAGCCCTTTGTTCCTCTGAGAATGTCGATGGAATTCGGAAATGCATACTGACTTTTACACCTTACACTGAAGACGAAACATTGGCAATGATTGTAACGGATAAGTTGACCAAGCAGCAATATCTCGACATTAGATCTGGGGCAAAGGCAAGAGATGTCCACTTATATTCTTCTTATCATAAAATCAGACAAGCTAAAAGCAGATGATACCCTGAAAATATTACAGTAACTGAATAAAGAGCCGAAATTCAATTCAATCATTTCTCAATCAACTAACAAAACGACTAGTCGAAATCAATGAACTTGTCTTGTACTCGCTCCCTTCCGCGTGTCATTCGAATTTGACTTTTATCGTGAAGTAGGGTTTTGATGGTAGTTCGGGCCATTCAGCTTATAAACAGCGATCTCTAAAAAGATTGTAATGATCAAAACCTTCTCATCACTTCACTTGTTCCCTTAGAGCTATATACGCAAGAATTTAGTTCATCTGAAAAAATAATCATATGGAAAAATTATTGTCCGGTGACCTCTAAAAGTTGTGTACCAATAAGACTTCAATTCATTAAAGAGACTACTGAAGTATTTAAAGCCGAAAGGGATCAGATGCAGAGTCAAATAGACCACCTTTGGACCAGCGGCATTAAACATGATGAATAAGATGACATTTTGACTTCTCATACTCTACTGTTGACCATGATAGATGGTAAAGTCTGCAATGCTATTACAGAAACATCTTCTTCACAAACATGTTGTGTTCGCGGGGCAACACCAGCTATGATGAACAACACTAAAGAAGCTGTAAGAAGACAAACTGATCCATCTACATTTCGGTTTGGCCTCTCCCATTTACGCGCCTGGATTAGGTGTTTTGAATGTCTGCTGCACATCTCCTACCGCTTGGAATTTAAAAAATGGCAAGCTCGAAATCCTACTGAAGAGGCTAGCCTTAAAGAGAGGAAAAAAGCTATTCAAGCAGCTTTTAAGAGTAGGATGGGTCTACTGATTTATATTCCCAAGGCCGGAGATAGCGGGACAACGAACGACGGAAATACAGCTCGTAGATTTTTTAGCGATCCTGATACTTCATCTGAGATTACTGGAATTGACATACGTTTGACAGAAGAATTTTCTACGATTTTACAAACTTTGTTTTCTAGATTCAAAATCAACAGCGAAGCATATGGGATAAAAGCTCTTAATGCAGCAAGACTCTACATAGAACTATATGGTTGGTATTATATGTCAGTTTCTGTGCTTAAAATTCTGATTTATGGTGCGGCGATCATAGAAAATGCTTTGTTGCCAATTGGTTAACTTTCATAGGAAGCACAAGAGTCATGAAATAAAGTTCTGAAAAACTGCAGGGAAAACAATACGAGAAAAATTTCAAGAAAACATACTTTGATCGACCTGTTACATGTACTGCTTACCGCGTCTGCTGCTGTCATCATATCAAAAATACTAACTCCTCGAAAGCAATTAAAACCCTTTCCGAAAGAAGTTATTGCTCTCTTAAAATTGCCACAAGCACCAGAAAATAATTCTTCACAAAGTGTTGATAGTTCTTTAGAAAATCAAAGTGATTCCGACGAAGAATGAATATCTTTTTCTATAATTTGCAAAAAAGTGTCAGTTTTTCCACCTGTTTTCTGTATCGACCTTTCCGGGCAACAGTGAAAAGAGTAGTCGGACGCAGCGAAAAAAGTGAGGGACAGTGAAAAAAGTAAATAAATTGCGAACTACTGAACGAACCCTGTGGCCTGCTTCAGTAAATGAAGTTGAACTCACAAATACTGCGTTGTATTTAATTCCACCACTCCTAAACTTCCTGACCAAACATTGTAATCAACTTACTGTTACGCCCATATTATTGCCATGGTTTTGACCATTTCCATTGTTATTATTGCGTCAATCGACAACAAATCGCCCCCCTCCTAAACAAAAAATAGGTAAACAAAAACTGGCAATATTTAAACAAATTATAGAAAAAGTAACGTGTCCCACATGTTAAGAAAACGATGATTTAAAACGAGTGTGAAGTTAGCCACCCGAGCGGAGACTCACTTTAATAAAGCACCCCGAAAAGTGTCAGGTCAACAAAACTTTTGAATTGTGTAATTTGAACAGCAGATTTAGATTCAGTGATCTCAAAAACCTCCTGGTACCAATTTTAGAGAATATTAGCCAAAATTCCACGCTATTCGTCGCCATATTGGATCCGCCATTTTGAATTGTGCGATTTTAGCACTAGATTTGCATTCAGCAACATCAAAAACTCCCAGGTAATAATTTTTAGTAATATTGGCCAGACTTCCGCAATTTTGATCGCCATATTGGATCCGCCACTTCGAATTTCGTAATTTTGACACTGGATTCGAATTCAGGAATCTCAATAACCCCAAATAAGGATTCAGTTTTTCATTTGAATCGAACCTTGATTTTTGTCCTACAATTGTGTGGTTCCGGCCCACTGTTCACCCCCGCTTCCTACAAAGTGAGACTCACTGCGTGGCCATTTGACTACGCTGAACTTACTTAAAAAATGGCCTGTCTCCGAATTTTTTTATCCAAATTACGAACCTCAGATTTATCGCACTCTGGCAGGCAATGTTAGAGAAAGCAATCGGCGATGAGAAAAATTCACCACTCCTACTTCTGATTTCCTCCTACAACCTCCCCCACAATCTTTCTCTTCCTCGGAGACTTTTTCTCTCCCGCAAAAAACAGCATGTCACCCTCTATACCCTTTTATTATTTATAGAACCCCATAAATACTGGCTAGATGCTCTCCACTCAAGTTCGAAGGCGAGATTTACGAGAGTCTCGAATTAGTAATACCCCTCTGGTGCCTCAACCCGTACTTCGTCACTCTTTCTTTCCAGAATTAATCTCGCTTCCGCTTCCGACGGAGTTGCAGGTGTGATAAAGAATTCAGAGGCTGTGAGATATGTTACGAAATACGACATTTGGAGATATTTTATCGAGTATGTGATGAAATATAGCAAACGGGCTGACGGAAAAAGACTATAATCACACTAAATCCTGAGATATCAAAAGTGCTGCAGCTCAATTCAGTTAATATCAAAATGATCCAATTTAGTGAACCAAAAAATCTACTAGCTCAATTTCACGATCTTAGAAAACGACAGTCGCGTTTTTTTTTGCAAACAGAAAGAAATAAGAAATTTTTCACTTGAATTAACTTGAAGATTAATTTTCTACCAAAAAAGACGAATTTTCAAACAATACACAAATACAACTAAATCAATCAATTCATCTCGAATCAAAGAGTCTTTTCTGTTTTCGCATCAACTTGAACTATGTTGATAAAAAAAGTTATATTGCAAAAAACATATTTTTTAAATACTCCAAATGACCAAAATGACCATAACTTCCTTACTCTTCCGTAGAATGCATTAATATTATAGGTCAACCGATTCATCTCGAATCAAGGAGTCTTTTCTATTCTTGCATCAACTTTGAATTATATTAATGAAAAAAGTTTTACTTTAATCTTCAATGAAATATATTAATATTATTGGTCAATCCATTCGTCCCAAAACAAGGAATCTTTTATATTCTTGCATCAACTTCGAATTATGGGAATGAAAGAAGTTTTACTATGAAAAACCCATTTTAAAAATATTATGAAGTGCTAAAAGAAATTGTAACCATTATTTTTGGAAATCCTTTGATCAGTTTTCAGATATTAGTTGTGAAAATAAGCCCTTCAAATTTCATTAATTTATCTGCAATTGTTTTCAAGTAATCGTGTTCACAAGAAAGTGTGACACACACACACACACACACACATCCGGATAATTGTTCAGAACATTATATTAGACATTTTTTAATTAAGGAACATTGAATTAAACGAATTAAAACTTTTTTTAAATTGTCACCATTAGAAAGCTTTCTCTATGAGGAAGCAAAAATGCATTAATTTTTAATCAAACACTTAAATTCAACCAAAAAACACGAATTTTCAACAAAAGAGTTGAATTTTTAAGCAAGAAAGATTTTTCAGTCCATAAAGAAGAAAAATCCATCCAAAATGTTGAATTTTCAAGCCAAAAAGACGAATTTACGACAAAATACATCAACCAAAAAGATGAATTTTCCACAACAACAAAAAACGAATTTTCAACAAAATATTTAAATTTTTAACTAAAATGATGAGTCTTCAACGGAAAAATGAATTTACAACAAATTAGTTCTACTTCCAACCAAGCCGTTGAATTTTCAACCAAAAAAGATTTTAATTTTAAATCTAAAACAGTTGAATTCAACCACAAGAAAACGAATTTTCTACAAAATAGAAGAATCCCCTACTGAAACCAAATAATTGTCAACCAACAACATTTGCATCCTTGACCAAAAAACGTACTTTCAACAAAATACATAAATTTTTAACCAAACAGTTGAATTTTTAACCAAAAAAATTAATTTTCAACCAAAAATGGAACTGGTAAATTTTTAGGAGAAAAAATTAATTTCAAGCAAAATAAAAACGAATTTTCAACAACATAATTAAAATCTCAACCTAAAAGATGAATTTTAAACTTAGGTGATAAACCTTCAAGCAGAAAAATAATTTTTCAACCAAGCAGATAAATTTTCAAACAAAAAAGATGAATTCTCAACGAAAAATATAATAGTCGATATTTCAGCCAAAAAAGATTTCAATATTAAATCTAAAGCAGTTAAGTTTAACCACAAAAGACAAATTTTCAACAAAATAATTAAATCCATAAATGAAACAAATTAATTTTTAATTAATTTTCTATCAAAAAGACGAATTTTCAACAAAATACAAGAATTTTCAACTAAATATTGAATTTTTTAAAGAAAAAAATGAAAAGAAAAACTAAAGTAATTAACTTTGAACTGAAATGATGAACCTGCGACCAAAAAAAAGAATTTTCAACAAAGTGCTCAATTTTCAACTAAGTAGTTGAATTTTCAAGCAAAAAATATGAATTTTGAGCAAAAAATGTAATAGCTGATATTTCAACTAAAAAATATTTTTATTTTACATCAAAACCAGTTGAATTCAGTCAACAAAGGCCGATTTTCAACCAGATAGTTGAATGCTCAGCCAAAACAAATTATTTTTCTACTAAACAGTTGCATTTTTAATTAAAGAGGATGAAATTCATACCACAAGAGATTAATTTGTAAACTAAAAAGGTGAATTTTGAACAATATAGTTCAATTTTACACCAAAAAAATTTCAATTGAGAAAGAAAAAAATTTTCAATCAAAATGTCGAATTTTCAAACATACAATTGAATTTTAAACCAAAAACGATGAATTTTTAAAGATATTGTTAAATTTTCAACAAAATAATAACAATTTTAAGCAAAAAATATGAATTCCCAACAAAAATTATACAAGTAGACTTCTCAACGAAAAAGAAAGAACTTTCAAAGAAAAATGGTTGGATTTTTCTATTGGGTTCTATTAATTCAGTTCGCGTATAAGTTAAAAAAAAAGGAAAAAGAAAAAAGGGAAGAAACTGTGAAGCCTGCGATAAATAGAGAGGAATTCTGATAATTTATAGACTAAAGAATAATAGTTTAAGTAAACATTGATGTTCATTCTCAATACTTTAAAAATATTATGTTAGAAAACGGGAAATTTTCTCTTGCAAAACTAATTCAATTAAGGTAGTACGTTTACTCAATTAACAGCATTTATATGCATATTCGTTCCTTAAGTTTCTAAAATCTTAGTAGGACCTTATTTTGGGGGGGAGGGGGCGGCCAGAGCAAATCTAGATTGAAGGGGAGGTTGAAAATTTCGGAAAAACACCTTACGTACGTAATTTGTAAATGACGACTAAAGTGCTATAAGGTGCTATAAGATGGACATTGACTTCTGATCCATGCATCAAGCGTCAATGTTCGCTCGTCAATTCAAATTTTTATCTCAAATGTGAATCATTCTAATCAACTAAGTATCAGTCTTCTGCAAATCACATCGATTCAACTTTAAGATGAAAGTGAAATCTCACGATTTTCGGTAATAATTTTCATTATAATTCAGCACTACTGATGAACTTTTTTCTTCATTTAATTGGAAATCAAATTGGTAACTCCTGGTTCAAAATAAAATAAAATAAAATAAATATACAAGGATTTAAAGAGTGACAATTGGTAGAAGGAGCCATAAATGATCAAACAAAGAGACCTTCCATCATGCGCCACAGTCGGAAAGTGCAATTGCTGTACCACTGAATCGCGCTTCAAACTTCAAATTCCAAATGATCTTTGGCAGGATTCAGAGTAAGTTTGCTTTGCAGAGCTCGCCACGATGGCGTCGCTTAAGTGTGGGCTTAAATTACGTCATTTTGACGAAACTTTCCTAAGTTGTGAAGCAACTGTAACTTCGTCCAAATATTGTTTGAGATTTGTGAGAAATGACTAATCGAAGCCAGCTACATTCAACATAATGCTAAGATTTCTCGTTCCTTTTTGTTCAATGAAAAAAAACTGACAAAGAAATCAATAAAAACAATCCCTCAAATAAAATACTGAAAACAAAAAAAGCAGTGATAGGAGAGTTATTCTTTAAAAGTAACTAGTTATCGTTACCGTTACATCTTGGAAAAAGTAACTTGTTATCGTTATCGCTATCGATTCAAAATGTAACTTTTTTTCAGTTATTTTTCAAAAAAAAAGTAACTATCGGTACTTTCTTAGCGACTTTTGTATTTCAGAAATATATATACCCAAATTCAATTTTTATACAACTTCATTTACACCTGTTGAGTGACAGCTATTATACTTTTTATTGAAAGTCGTAGCCTAGTCATGTCCGACATAATATTTCTAAAACAATACAAGATCATGTAAGAAAAATGGAATAGTTAAATTTTAAGTTAAAAATTAATTTTCAACAAAAAGAAACGCATTTCAAACAAAATACATGAATTTTTAACTAAAAAAAATTAATTTTCAACCAAAAATGGAATAGTTAAATCTTCAACTGAAGAAATAACCTTTCATGAATCTTCTACAAAAAAAAATTGAATTTTTGACAAAGTACTTCCACTTTCAACCAAGTAGTTGAATTTTTAACACGCAAGTCTGAATTTTCAACAAAAAACTTGAATTTTCGAAAAAAAAATTTTGACTTTTTAGCAAAATTGTTGAATTATAAACCAAGAAGATTCATTTTCTACAAAAAGAATTTTCAACAAAATATTTGAATTTTTAACCCAAAGGATGCTTAAAAACCAAGAGGATTAATTTTCTACCAAAAAAGACGAATTATCAACAAAATACATGAATTTTTCAACCAGAAAGATGCATTTTCAACTAAAATGATGGATCTACAATCAAAAAAATTAATTTTTAACAAAGTATTCAATTTTCAATCAAGTAGTTAAATGTTTAACCCGCAAATCTGAATTTTCAACAGAAAAGTTAAATTTCCGACAAAAATATGACTTTTTAGCAAAATTGTTGAATTTTGATTAGTGAAATTCAACCAAAAAACGAATTCTCAACAAAAGAGTTGAATTTTCTGTCAAAAGAAAAAAAATCAACCAGATTATTGAAGTCTCAATTCAAAACGGCGAATTTTTTACAAAACAGTGAATTTTTCAACAAAAAAGTTAATTTTCAACCAATGAATTGAATTTTCGACCAAAATAGTTAAATTTCAACCCAAGAACACAAATTCCCAACATAACAGTTGAATTTTCAAAAAATATAATGATTTTCTACAAAATTGTTGAATTTTGAACAAAATGATTACATTTTTGAACAATACAATTTTTAAACAAAAAAGACGAATTTTCAACCAGTGGCAGTTGGGTTTTCAACCAAAGAGATAAATTTTCAATAACTAGACAGATGGATTAATTTCAAGCAAAATAAATATTTAAGGGTATGTCTAACAGGAGTCACGTGACCA
The DNA here is from genome assembly GCA_032362435.1 of Melikaiella ostensackeni. Taxonomy (NCBI): domain Eukaryota; kingdom Metazoa; phylum Arthropoda; class Insecta; order Hymenoptera; family Cynipidae; genus Melikaiella; species Melikaiella ostensackeni. Next base: position 40,013,122 of record JAUMHM010000005.1, read on the forward strand.
AACTAATGCTCGATTTTTAATCTTCATCTTTGGAACGATTTGCTCTTTCTGTAAATGAAATATCGCTCTGAAACTTTGTGAAAAGCAAAAGGAAACAGCAACTTACGTTTGTATACATCATTTGAGTGGAAAGCAAACAAATTTTCTCGAACAAATTAAAACTGCAGCAACGTCAGAATTTTTTTTCAAACAACTTATATCCACGCGAAATGACATATCAAATTGAAATTTTTGGAAATGACATAAACGGCACTAAGGAACGTTTTTATGGTCCTAATTATTTGCACTTGAAAAAAATGTAAACAAATACTAAATTTGGAGAATCACCGACCGTGCGACGGCCTACATAACGAAGTTCACAATGACAGTAAGTGACAGGTCTCGGACTGACATGAGGATCCTAATCGATCTCAACCGCAAAAAAACTTGTTTGCGAGAATGGAATGCTGTTCACGGTTTCTACAACACGGTGGGTAATTCTTCAAATTCAGTTTTTCATTGAAATTTTTTTTTCAAGTGCAAATTATTAGGACTATAAAAACGTACATTAGTTCCGTTCATGTCATTTTCTAATTTTTCAAGTCGATATCTCATTTTGTGTGGATATAAGTTGTTTGAGAAAAAAATTCTGACGTTGCTCCAGTTTTAATTTCTTCGAGAAATTTTTATTGCAAATTTTCACCCAAATGATGTATACAAACGTAAGTTACTGTTTACTTTTGCATTTCCCAAAGTTTCATAGCAATATTTTATTTACGTAAAGAGTAAATCGTTCCAAAAATGAAGATTAAAAATCGAGCATTAGTTTAGTCACGTGACTCCTGTTAGACATGCTCTTAACTTTGAATACTGAAAATGAAAAAGTAATTCTGAAGGAATCAAATTTATTGAATGTCATAAAATAGACTCGAGAACTATATTTCCAAAGTAACTGAAAAAGTAACGATTTACTGTTATCAAAAACAAGCAACAAGTTACAGAAGCTAGTTAAAAGGAAATACTATCGGAGAGAAAATTCGAGTCCTCTGGCTTTGACGTTCAAAAAGTAAGTGAAGAAAAAATGGTAGCTCAATGAATGAAGGATC
>JAUMHM010000005.1:40014306-40029303 GCA_032362435.1 Melikaiella ostensackeni
ACTTCCGACGGAAAAATGCGCATTTCTCGTGAAGTTCATGTACAGGACTTTGGTCTCCTTATGTCTATTCTCCATGGGATATCTGATCCAATAATCTCTGAAGTTGGTCGAAACAAATGAGAAAATGTTGAACCTTCTTTTGTTTCCATGAGTGAAATGTCACGTATGACTTTTGGTTAGAAGAAGTGATTCTCATTATTTGTAAGTAATATTTAAAATATCTAAGAGGATCATTTCATAGTAGTCATAGTGTTACAGTAAGAAATAACTAATAACTATACATAAGATGTCGTTCGCTTCTACAAGGAAAGACCTATTTCTATTTTTGTATGAGAGAAGAAATACTTCAACGTCATTTGAAGTTCAGAAAAATCAGTTACAATATTATGTGATTAAAAATCTGAAAATAGAAAAACATCCCACAGAAGTAAAAAATAAGATTTTACAAGTTGTTAAGAATTTTCGCAGAGAAATTTTGAATAAATGAAATAAGGTACAAAGGCATCGGGATAAGGTTATGGCCCAAAATGAATCTTGGTTCAAGGAGGAAGTTGAACTCTCCTGTACTAAAGTTGATCTTCAAATTGAAGATCCCGTCGCTGAACGTGCTAGTACTAAGACAGTTCGGCCACTCAAATCTTTTGATGATTCTTCTAATCGTTCAAAAACACGAAAAATATAATGGAGAAAATCAAGTAGTCCTGAATTAGCTTTAGCTGCATCTGCCAATCTTAATTTGGAAGTAGATAGGGAAGTTGCATATCTGGTAAGGCAAGTAGCCCTACGTTCTTCTAAGAATTTTGATGGAATTCGGCCATGTATACAGACTTTTACACCTCATACTGAAGATGAGGCATTGGCAATGATTGTAACGGATGAGTTGACCAAGCATCAATATGTCGATAAAAGATCTGCGTCAAAGGCAAGAGGTGTCGACTTATATCCTTCTTATCATAAAGTAAGAGAAGCTAAAAGCAGATGTTACTCTGGAAATATTACAGTAACTGAACAAAGTGCCGAAATTCAATTGCAATCACTTCTCAATTAACTAACAAAACGAATAGTCGAAATCAGTGAACCTGCCTTGCACTCGCTCCCTTCCGCGTGTCTTTCGAATTTGACATTGATCGTGGAGTGGGGGTTTGATGGTCATTTGAGTCATTCAGCTTATGAACAGCGATCTCTGGAAGATTTCAATGATCAAAACCTTCTTATCACTCCACTTGTTCCCTTAGAGCTGTATACGTAAGAATTTAATTCATCTTGAAAAAAAATCGTGTGCAAGAATGATCGTCCGGCGTCCTCTAGAAGTTGTGTACCAATGAGAATTCAATTCGTCAAGGAGACTACTGAAGTATCTAAAGCCGAAAGAGATCAGGTGCAGAGTCAAATAGACCACCTCTCACCCAACGTCATTAAACATGATGAATTAGGTGACGTTTCAATTCCTCCTACTCTGCTGTAGACCATAATGGATGGTAAAGTCTGTCATACCATAACAGAAACATCTTCTTCACAAATGTTGCATATGTGGGGCAACACCAGCTTTGACGAGCAAAATTGGAGAAGCGGTTAGGAGACAAACTGATCCATCTACATTTCAGTTTGGCCTCTCCCCTTCACACGCATGGATTAGGTTTTTTGTATGTTTGCTGCGCATCTCCTACCGCTTGGAATTCAAAAAGTGTCAAGCTCGAAGTCCTGCTAAAAAGGCTAGTCTTAAAGAGAGGAAAAAATCTATTCAAGCAGCTTTTAAAAGGAAGATGGGTCTATTGATTGATATTCCCAAGGTCAGAGGTAGCTGGACAACGAACGACGGAAATGAAGCTCGCAGATTTTTTAGCGATCCTGATATATTTTCTGCGGTTACCGGAATTGACAGACGTGTAATAGAAGACTTTTCTACGATTTTATAAACTTTGTCTTCTGGATTTGAAATCAACAGCACAGCATATGGGTTAAAGCTCGTAATGCAGCAAGACTCTACATAGAACGATATGGTTGGTACTATATGCCAGCTCCTGTGCACGAAATTCTGATTCATAGTGAAACGATCAGAGAAAATACTTTCTTGGCAATTAGTCAAATCTGAACGGAAGCCTAAGAATCATGTAATAAAGTTATGAAAAACTGCAGGAAAAACAGTACGAAAAAATTTTCAACAAAACATACTATGATTGATCTGTTACTTGCACTCCTTACCGCGTCTGATCCTGTCATCATATCAAAAACACCAATTTCTCGAAAGCAATCAAAACCCTTTCCGAAAGAAGTTATCGCTCTCCTAACATTTCCACAAGCACCAGAAAATAACTCTTCACAAAGCGTCGATAGTTATTAGAAGATCAAAGTGATTTCGATAAAGATTAAATATATTTGTTAGTGAGAGGCGAGGAGACTCACTTTAATATAGCACCCCGAACAGTGTCAGGTTACCAAAGATTTTGAGTTGTGCAATTTGGACAGCAGATTTGGATTCAGCTATCTCAGAAACCTCCTAGTACCGATTTCAAAGAATATTAGCGAAAACTCCACACAATGGGTCGTCATATTGGATCCGTAATTTGGATTTTGCGATTTCAACACTGGATTCGCATTCAGCGACATCAAAACCTCCCAGGTTATAATTTTTAGTGATGTTAGTCAGAATTCCACAATTTTTATCGCTCTACTGGGTCCCCCTATTTTGAATTTCATAATTTTAACACTGTATTCGAATTCAGGGATCTCAAAAACCCCCAAGAAGGATTCAGTTTTTCAATTAAGGCAAACCTTGATTTTTGTCCTACAATTATGTGGTCCCGTCCCACTGTGGATTGCCATTATCACCCTTCTCAGTGACAACTTAAAATACCTTTTTTAATAATATTTTTATTACACATCAGTTGACATGTATCTCTTTTTTTCAAACACAGTTTCAAAAATACCATAACTAATGTATTTGCATAGAAATGACACATGTTTAGAATAAGAAAATTAAAATGTTAAACATCAAGAAGATCGTAAAAGTTCACAAACTTTCAACTATACAAATATTCTAAACGATTACAGAGATGACAAGAGATTAGACGGGACTACATTGATGGGTGTACACTATAAGCCAGATTACAACAGTAGTTACCTATCTGGATTGTCACTCAAAAACTGTTTTTCTTTACTGGTAAGATGTCTAACCTTCTTTTTGTGTTCCATGCTTATTGCCGCCATTTGACAAGGTACTTCAAATAATCTAGTGACACCGCTATTAGAAGGCAGCTTAAATCTAAAGACTACACCATACTTATTCACTTGTACATCATATTCGACGTCTGATGGTATGTCTGTGAAGCCATTCGTTCTGGGCACTCTAAAACTTGTGCTTACTATGTGGCTACCGCAATACTGAAGATCCTGATTTTCAGGAAAAGTAGAATTTGTCCATTGTAATGGCTTACGCAGGCTTAAAGGGATTTTGTTTTCAGGAGAAGAAGATTCAGATCTGTCAGACCAAAAAAATCCTGTTCTCTCAAGAAGAGGTCTTCTAGGAGATTCCAGTCCACCAGAGGAATATGAGCCACTACGTGAGCTGGATTGCGAACCTAATTCGGCAAGAGAAAGCAGAACTAAATTAATTTTACCGTTAATAATATACTTTAATTACAAGAATCAAATAGAAGCATGAAATATTTTGAATCAGGTAGCTATCTTACATACTGTGACGTTGCAAAATGTATACAACTCACAAATTTTCGAAAGAATAGAGTAGACAAAAATACTAATGTAATATATGATTTGAAATTACATTTAAAAAATAATACAGCAAACAATGAAGTTCTGAAATTTTAATGAATAAATATGCCTTTGTATTATGTAAGGTTCTTGGTACTGATGTATGTTTATTTACCATCGTATTCCTTCAATCCCCTAGATACCACGTTTTTCCATTTACCTTCTCGCCAAAGTACCATTGTTTTCCTTCCACTCCCTCCACGTAACACATTTTTCCTCCTACTCCCCTTCTAGATACCATTTTTTCCCCCCACTCACCCTCAGATATCACTTATTTCCTTCCATCCCCTAGATATAATCTTTTCTCAACTAACCCTTAGATAACATAATTTTCATTTACCCACCCCACGTACCACCTTCTCCCTCTGTACGCCCCCAGATATCACCTTCTTACTTCCATCTCCCCTCCCAGATACCCTCTTCTTTCTTCCTTGCATTTTCTTGTCGAGGAAATGTGCGAGGAAGTTTTTGACTTCTGCTTTCTTCAGCAGTACTTTCAGAAATGAGGAATCTAGATGGAGTAATACACTATGCTGACTTCTGATGTTAAGACCCAGGCGAAGGGTCTTAGCCGCCTGCTCTGCGGCGGTATTCCGTAGAATTCAGAGTCCTTGTATATGTGACGTAGAACGAAGAAATCCACCCTACGACCGAAAATGAGTTAACGAGAAAAAGCGGATCAAAGTAAAGGGGAGGCGAACGATGCGAATAAAATGACTTCACAACTTGAAGCTCTAGAAAATTCGATTGCCACCCTGGAGCAATGAAATTTTTCTATTCGATGGGGAAAATCTTCATTATTCTGACACAATAAAATCTGAGAATTGATTTTTTCGGTCATAAGGTGGGTTTCTTCGTTCCCCGTTACAATATATATTCGGTTTGGTTCCTTTGAAATCAAACCGGGGGGCCTATGACAAAGCCACCGAACACGTCCTCAGGTTGGGGGTAGAGGGTCCCTGTTCTGAGGGTTTCTACTGATTATGATTAAAAAAATTAATAAGCAGTCGCGGTAAATCTGGTGAGGTGTTCTAAAATGGTGCCTCCGGAATATCAGGCGACCTCCTAGAGTATGCAGCTTCATCCGTGCATGCGGGCCATTCGGGGTACTGCAAATAGTTTGGATAGAAGCATGATGACGAATCGGCGAGACGGTCGACGCCTTAAGTGGATAGATCGACTCAGAGATGACTCGCTGGACTGCTACGATGCCAACATTATTCATGATCGCAGATCGGCGCGCCTGTACACTCCGTGGTGCCAGAAACACCCAGAGCTTTCACACATATCACAACAGAGGTTACGAAATCGTGCCGACAACCTCTTGCAAACAGGATAAATACGCGGAACACTTCCCCAACCGCTCCAACAAGACCGCAGACGAAGAAGAGGAAGCGAAATTAGGACTAACAGCGGAAACCAGGCATCCCCGAAAGATGATGATGATTTGAGGACGGGGAGAAAAATTAACCAAAAGGCGCTTCCATCAAGTGAGCAAGAAGATTGGCTGGGCTAGACAGAACGCGTCCCATATTCAGTGTGCGATTGATGATATGGTATCTGGTGAGCCTTTTGCGGTAAGGGTCCAAAAGTTTGCAAAGTTTGCAAAAGGATCCATCGTCACACATTGAACGAGTCAAAGCTGCTGACTATCAAGCAGCATAATGTTGACAAAATACGGGTGTTGTCTGAAGCAAGAAGGAGAATACAGAAGAGGGAGGGATGAGTCAGGGAGAATCAGCAGTTTCTTGCTGACTTGTCACGTCTCTTTAGAGACCCCCCTGCTTCTGTCAATAATCCGCCTACGTTCGGGAATGTAGAGACTTTTTGGAGAGAGGTCCACGAATCAACTTCTGGATTGGGAGTTTACTCCTAGACACCAACATCTGGCCTGGATTTTTACCTCATATTTAAACTCGGAGACGCCCATTCTGCAGTGGCTGGTGTTGGAACGCGCAGTAGTCCTACCGAAGAAAGGCTACTTGTCCAGTCCAGGGAACTACAGGCCAATGACTTGTCTGAGCACGCTGCATAAGATCTTCACAGCTAGCCTAAACGACATGATTATTCGGAAAATTGGACCTGTGTGAAGACAAATTTACGAACAACATGGATCGAAAAGAGGCGTAGCAGGCTGTTGGGAAAACCTGCCAATCGACACAAGCATCTGCAAAGACGCTGCAGCCTACAATCGTAATCTCTCGATGGCCTGGATCGATTTCTAGAAAACTTCCGATTTCACATCCTATAGACTTATCATCTTTCTGTTGGGAAGCTTGAAGGTTCATCCACACATTGTGGGATGCAGAAAGATTGATGTCTCTTTGAAAACCAGATTTACTATCTCATCTGGAAAATATCGTGTGACAACTTAGAGCGTCATTTTCCGGAGGGGCGTTTTTCAGGATGACACCACAAGTCCTCTTCTCTTTTGCATCACACTTTTGCCATTATCTCTCGCACTACGCAATTCTCATGAGTAACTTTGCTGCGGATCCAATAATCGTGAGAATAAGGTCACTCGTATATTTTATATAGATGACTGAAAGATCTATGCTTCTGCAACGCATCATCTCAAGGATGCTCTAAAGATCCTCGAGGGATACACATGAGAAATTGTTGTGAACTTTGGATTGGTCAAGTGTGCCAGAATTCATTTGAATCAAGGACGACTTGTTAGCATTCACGACGACCCTGACCTCGTGGACAGGAGTGCTATTAGATACTTTGGCGCTGGAGGAACTTACTTATACCTATGCGTGCCAGAAAACCGCATTCGAGATATAACATTAGTGAGGGAGAATCTGCGAAGCAGATACAAGCGTCTTCTTTCATAGATTTGAGCCTCCGGATAGTATGAACACACAAAATATTTCGCCGGAGAGTGGGGCAGCCCTTGGTCGCTCGGGTTTGAGTGAAGTTTAGGTGTCGCCACACTTTCAGGTGAAAAATTCTATGCAAGGTTATACTATCCGGTGGCTCATTGAGTCTTCCAATTTGTCAGTGTTGAACAAAAAATCTGCACTTAACATGCTTGCTGTCCCGGTTCTACTCTGTTTATTTGGGGTGGATCCATGAACGAAGGACGAGCTCAAGGCCCTCGGGGCGCGGACTTTCATATATCATGTGTCCTTATGACTGAATCATCTTAGGTACAGCTCACATCGTGGCGAATGGAAAAGATCCCCTTCTAAAAATGATCAGCAAGCACGAGATGATTGACAAAGGAGCGTTTCTTTATGAAGCCGCGGAGCAGGCGACCGAGATCCTTGGCCTGGATCTTAACATCAGAAGTGAGGTAAGTGTATTACTCCGCCTAGATGCCTCACTTCTGAAAGCCCGGATGGACAAAGCAGAAGTCAGCAACTTTCTCGAACAGCTCCACGACAGGAAAATGAACGAAAACATGCACAGAAATGTAAAAGATAAGTCCTTGTCGATGGAGGTAACGTTTGCTTTCCTTAAATCATCTATACTGAAATTCAGCACAGAGGGTCTTATTTTCGCGTGTCAGGACGGTGGCATTCCCACCTTGATATACCGTAGCCGCATTTAACGTAAAGAAGTTTCCAGCGACAGGTGCAGAACGTGTCATGCACATTCTGAGCACCTATTTCACATACTATCCGTGCGTCCCACTCACGCGGGAACGACATGTCTCCACAGACACAATGTGGCCCTGAAAGTGCTTTGTTACCATCTCTGTCGTTTTTATGGTGTTAACCGCGACACGGCCCTGCCGAACGCTCCAAGAGAGATAGAGTCAATTGTCGAGAATGAGATATGCGGAATTCACCGGAACTACAATTTCGATCCAGAAGTGCATATTGAACACTCGACACCTGACATCGTATCCCTTTACATAGAGTAATGAACTAAGTTCATGATAGAATTTTCGGTTCTGGTCGACGCCAACATCACAGTCAAGGAGAAGGGAAAGGGGGAGAAGTATCGGTGCGAGACCATCATTGGTTCGTAACCTCCTAGCCATACCATAGAGATAATATAGATAGAGGCGACAAGCCATAGGGCGCTCTGTAAGTGAAAACGTTGGTCTCGACTTCGGTAGGGGAATGAGCGAGACTGCGCGAGAGTGGGGAAATGAGAAAAGAGTGGCAGTACCCTGTGAACTCCTCGATATCTCTCTTCTCTCTCTAAATACCCGATGAAATCCGAAGTGGCTTGTCGCTTCTGTCTATATTATCTCTATGAGCCATACCCGTGTGCCAAGTAAGATTTCTCTAGGTCGCAAAATACGCATTTGCGGCATAGATCACTTCTTCACTGGACGAGAATCTCTTTCCACCGAGCCAGATTTCGAAGTTGGAGAACAGAAAGAAGTCGCACAGAGACAATTCTAGAGAATAGGCTGGAAAAGCAATCAATTCGAAATCCAGGTCCTGTATTTTTGTCATTGCGATTGCAGAGGTGTGAGCGGTGCGTTATCGTGACGAGACAGCACTTTTGTGCGCCAATCGCAGCTGCTTTTTTTGTAGCTTAGCTTTCTAACGATCCAATAATAATGCATAGTACGTTTCTGTTATATTTTTACCCTTTTCCAAGTAATCAATGTGGACAATTCCTTGAGAATCCCTAAATACTGTGGCCATTACCTTCGCAACTGACAAAACAATCTTCGGCTCCTTTGGCGCATTTTCACCAGACAGGACCCACTGCTTTGACTGCTGCTTTGTCTCGGGTATATAGTGGAGGATCTAGGTTTCGTCCACAGTCACGACTCGACGCAAAAAGTCCTGCGGATTCCGATTAAACTTCGCCAAGCACTGCGTTGGAACGTCTATTCGGTTGAGCTTTTGATCGGGAGTCAGCAATCGCAGCACCCATCCTGCACACGCCTTCTTAACCTACATTTTTTCGTGCAAAATGTTATAGACTCGTTCAGTGGAAATGCCCAGAACCGTAGAAATCCCACGAACTTTGATTGGGCGATCTTTTATAACCATATAATAATTTTTTTCCACCATGTCCGATGTGGTGACCTCTAATGGGCATCCGGAGCGCGCTTCACCTTTAGTTGCAGTTCAACCACACTCAAATTCGCTCATCCAAGAAAAAAACGGTTTTCAACGGGAGAGCAGAGCAGAGTCGGTTTTAGCTAAAGCTTGGTAGAAGTTATTTCAAAGAGTTCTATTTCTTGGCTATATACTACGAACATAATTCTGGCCCTATCTAGCGGGAAATTAACCTTCCTTATCAAACGACCTTCGTAACATCTGATCGAAAATTCGAAAAAACATATTTTTCTGCAGTACCTCTCAATGTTGAATCATGAACTTATTTTCACAATTTTAGAAATGTTTGATCCATAAGGGTCAAAGATTTATTTATTTATACAATTTTTTCTCGTAATACTCGTTGAAGACTCTTCAAAATTGACGCAATAATTTTTTTGTTGGGTTGTAGACGGAACGTCAAAGTATATCATCACGTAAAAGACTGAGATTGGAACATTTTGAAGCCTTGCATAATCATGCAATTAAATCATTAAATCAATTTTATAACAGCAAGATCAAACAGTCAGCATTCTCGGTGTCACTTTCAGATTGTCAACTTCCACATCCATTTCCTCAAACCTGGATGCATGTTTTCGATAAAAAATTTTTGACCTTAACTCTGCACCAATTCAGCTTGGAAGCGAACTTTCGTTCCATCTCAAAATGGTAATTTCGATTTCACAGAATGTTTTTTTTGCTCTTTTGAAAAACGCCTATTTTGTTGTTTATCTAGTTCTGTACTACCACCTTTCATTTATAGAAGTATATTTGCAAATGTATAATCAATTTTCAGAATTTTATTCATATTATTATATGACTACTTAGGACCTTTGTACTGCAGTAAACCCGTTCAATGCCTTTCCTGTACTGTTGGATTCTACATTTTCAAAACCAAAGATCAACAAATTACTTAGTAAGACATATACTCGACCGTGGAAATAGATTGTTTGACCAGTGTCAAATAATAAAGTCTCATAATCTTATCCCTGTTTTCTTAACATTGACTATTAGGGAAGAAGAACCTGAACCGCAATTCTTAAATATGATGATAAATGATTAACAAGTTCAAAGGTCAGACACTTAGTGAAGCGTATCCTGATACAACACAAGGTATCACCGATACAATTACCGAATACCGAAATCGAAGGAGAACAGTGCAAAACCGACACAAGAGATATATTTTTGAAGCAAAAATAAATAATTATTATTTCTAATATTTATATTCGGGAAGAAAAACCAGCATTATCTTTCCGTCCAGTTTTCCATGCTTGGAATTTCCACAGTCGGAGATTTTCATGTATGCATATATGCATACATATATATGGATATATACCTTTCAGATTCGAATTGAGAATGCAAAAATCTATATAAGAACATGTGTAGTACATACACTTTGAAATCTCTGCGTTCGTGGTAGTCAGTAAACGATTTTATTTTGCCAAAAATGCTAACTTCAATATAGATTTTCAAGGTCAAAAAATTTGTTGTACACTTTCATTACAATTATCCTATATTTGTTAAGGATTCATCTTCAATTACAAAAAAATGTAATGAACGCTCCATTATCAAATTCATAAATTGTCAGTGTTGAATGCTTATTATGGAAATTATTCTGATTTGTAGACCTAAGAAAAAAAATGTTCAATTTTTATGATTTGAACTCCAAAATTGTACAATTTAAAATGTTTATCATTCGTAGATTAATTAATTTTTAAGATTTCGAATTTAGATTTTTATTTATATATTTATTATATTTTTATCATGATGATAGGGCACTAGTTTTTTGTGAAAGCTGACTATCGCGGATTTCATTAAATCTTCACATGTCGTGACCCCCTGAATCCGAAAAAACAGTTTTTATGATGGTATCTGTCCGTTGTTTTCCTTATCGTCATTGTCGTCTGTATACTGTTGTCGCGTACCACGTCATGACCAGATTAGTTATATAACTGATAATTCTATGACATAACCTCAAAAAATAATTCTTTCAGCAGCGACTTGTAAGCCAGAATTGCATTTTTATGGATTTTGAGCCGCGGAACCTAGTTTTCAAGTCAAATCTGCATAGTGACGAACAAATCTGTTACATTATTCCAAGAACATACTGTGTTGAAACGTTAGGGTGTGAGAATGGAGCTGTAGTATGTCTGGCGATGAGTTGACATTGTCCTTATCAAAGCCGGAAAGCCCTCATACTTAGCCCTGGGGAGGTATGAGGGTTATCACCCCCAGGACAATGGACTCGGCTGCGATCGGGCCAGGATCCTGAACGTGCGGGGATCGAAATAACCATGGCTTCCAAAACAAAAATATGCTTGCAATTAAATCTTGTGAAAATGCAAAGAAAGTGAAAACAATGCAAGCTTGAAGTTTTGATGATAGGACCGAAAATGAAGAAACCTGCAGCCATTTCAGAAGACGCTTGCACTTCTCTTTCAAACGCCTAAAAAAGAAGGCAGTTCTGGAATATGAGGCAGACTGTTTTACAAGCAGCAGTGAAGATTCCAACATTGAACGTAAAACATCTGATAACATGTAATATGAAGATCGTGTTGAAAAAAATCGAGTACGCACAACATTAATGGCAAATTCGCAAAGATTTCAAAGTTCTCACGATGCTCCTGGGACAAAAATCAGGAAATACGAAGTATCTTCGTTTCATGTGCCTATGGGACAGCCGAGATCGTGGTAATCATTATAAGAGAAGAATTTGGCCGAAAAGAATGCCACCGGAATGAGGATGCAGAAACGTCATTTATGACCCATTAGTGGAGCCATCAAAAGTCCTTCTCCTACCTCTTCACATCAAGTTGGTTCTAATGAAACAATTTGTAAAAGCACAAAATGAAAAAGGACAATGTTTTCAGTATAAAATGTCTCAGTTTTCCCAATTGTCCGAAGCTAAGTTCAAAGAAGGAATACTCGATGGACCTCAAATTCAAAAACTGTTGAAAAACGTTTTTGTTACTAAAATGACATTGATTGAGAAAAAATCATGGCTTGATTACAAAGACGTCGTTGAACAATTTTGAAGAAACGCTAAATACCCAGAATGGAAAAAACAGGACCCGAGAATGATCGGCAGTTTCAGAAAAATTGGAATGTTTAATGAGTTTAAAGCTACAATTCACGGATTCTCACGATGAATACTTCCCTAGGAATCTTAGGGACTATAGTGAAAAACAATCAAAGTGATGGAACAAAGATATCAAGGCATATGGGATGAAAATATGATGGCGGACTACTGTCGGATGTTAAAAAGAAATTTGCCTTCGAACAAAAGAAAAATGCCGCTACGAATATCTTTCAAATCCAAAAGAGTGCGTTTTGATTCAGAGAGTATATTCATACAAAACACACGCTAATTTGACTTACGTATCGGATTCGATGCCTGGAAGTACACAAATCTAATTTTGTCCCGCACAGCACTGTTCAGACAATTTTGTTTTAAGGTTATGTCATGGTCGGTTTTGAACTCATCTCCTATCTCATAAAGTCGAGGGTTTCAATTAGGACTGTTTATGTTCTCTGAAATATGATATTCAACGACTCTGAAAACCTAAATGATTTTCGATTTAAGAAGATATGTACCCTCGTGATTCTGACGTTTAAGGGAAGCCTCTGGAAATCAACTTGTTATGAAAAAAGTAGATCTTAATAGAACTATTATCCTCCGAAGTTGCGGGTTTCAACTATGACTGTCTATATTTTCGAAAATAGTATATTTGGCGACACTGCAAACGTAAATGATATCAGGTTAAGGACAAAATATTTCATCGAGATTTCGTTTAAGGGAAGCCTCTAGAGGCCACCTTTTCATGACAAAATTCGATCTTCAATCCAACGTTTATCTCTCAAAGTCGAGACTTTTAGCTAGGTCTATTCATATTCTTTCAAATAATATATGTAACGTCTTAGAAAACTCAAATGATTTTCGATTTAAGAAAATATATATCTCCGGAAGTCGACGTTTATAGCTGAGTCTGTTTATATTTTATGAAATAGTATGTTTGAGGACTCTGAAAACGTGAATGATTTCAGAATAAGGTCGATATGTTTCAGAATAAGGTCGGTATGTTCCTTCGGGATTCTGGTGTTAGAACTGCTCGTATTCTCTGAAATAACATATTTAACGATTCATAAAACTTAAATGATTTCAGATTTCAGAAGATATATTCCTTTGAGATTCTAATGTTCACTGAAAGTTTTCAGAAATCACCTTTTCATGAAAAAAGTAGATTTTCAATCGAAATATTATTTTCCAAAGTCTGGGCTTTCAGCTACGGCTGTCTATGTCCTCGGAAATACTATATTTGACGACTCTGAAAACGTAAATCATTCTAGATTGGGGTCGATATATTCCTTCAAGATTTCTGTGTTTAAGGGAGGCGCCTATAAATCAACTTTTTATGAAAATGTCGATTTTTAATCCTACCCGTATGAACTGTGACAGGGTGAATGTTACATCTCTGTGACTTTGAAAACTCACCTCAGATTATTTTGGTTTAAATAGTTAAATATGAGAATTACAAAATTAATATCAAGAACGAAGGTCACACCTCAACTCAAAGAGCACTCACATGAAAATTTAGAGTACCATCACTTATTTCTTGTGTAAATGTTTTGTTTTCATGGTACGAGTTCGGACTGTATGTCAAATTTTGGGGTTAACCATAACCCTAGACTGACGACCGACAAATGGCGTGGAGTCCGACTAAATTCTCTCGCGACGCCGCCACTCTCTGGAGGATTATCGAACGCCATGTTACCAGGGCGTATGACATCACGATTCTTAAGTCGCGACTATGCGACTCGGAATCCTGTTACGTCTCGGGGCTGCAATATTTTTGACTTTCGCTGATGCCGCTTGTACTTGACGCAGATTCACAAGAATGGATCCTTTTTCTGTCGTTCATTGGTAGAAACCAATTACTGGGAGAACTGGTCAGATTTGAATAAAACACAATTAATTGTCGCCTCAATATAAATGTATTTTATAAGCACTTGTTTTCTCGCGCTAAATGCACAGAATCTAATAGGTGAATACACATAATCCAATTGACACTTATCATTTAATTTGTCGTTACACAAGTTTGTATTAACGCAAAAACTAACAACGATTGCTGACGTCATGGAATTTTCCAGACGTTAAACCAACATGAAAATAGGTCATTTTATCCCGCTTACGGGTTATGACAAAGAAAACGCATTGGTGATACTAATTTTATGCCTATGAGTCGTCGGTTGACCCAAATCTAGCGATGTTCTCATATAGGAGTTTTTCAATCTCAATTTCTAAGATCCCTGGATAGAGAGAGAGAGAAAGAGAAAAGTTAAGATATCCTTTATTTAATAATTCTTAATCATTTTCCCATTTATTAGCATCCACATTCCATTTTAAAGAAACCAAAGAATTGATCGTGCGCAGTGGGATTTCAGTTCCCAAATTTTACATCCCATTACGCCTTCCCCCTTCATTTTAAAAGTTGTTATCTGCAAACAACTTTCAACTTTATATGCAAGTACGGACGTCAATGCCGGGTAATTCTCCATGTGATCCCAATTATTTTCCCTTTGATATTTAATGAGCTAAAGAGTCTGTTTTGTACTAATTAAATTTTCCTTTTCAAACGGTTCAGACCTCTGGGGCCACAACAAGTAACAAGTGGAGGGGCCATTCAATATCGGAATGGACCAATTAGTGAAGTTCTCTGTCTGAAATGTCAATTCTCATCCAATCAACTCACTTATAATACTGTTGTATCGAATTTTGTTGATTTTAAGATTTATTGATACATTGTCACCTGGGGGTGTTCGTGTTTCATATCATTCAATGATTACAATTTGTGCTCAACTAATTCTTCGTTTGTTTCGCAGGAATCTTCTCGATCTACAAAAACAAAGTGGACAATATGACCTTCGCTACATAAACACCTTATCCTTACTATAGGATATACAGGTTTTAGTAACAATTCGAACCAGAGTCTGATTCTCAGTATAGTTGATGGGTTTATCACTGTTGGAGTTTGCACCACACGAACCCTCTAATATGGTGATTCCATATACAATGACTTCTTTGTCATTCTCATTTTCAACTACAACGTGTTTCTTTGGCGTCTCACTCAGGGTTGACGAATGGTTGGTAATCGGCAACCTCTGCTCACTGAGCGCACAAGTGACCTCTAATGAATTTGACAAGGTAGACGTAACTTGG
>JAUMHM010000005.1:40031211-40046721 GCA_032362435.1 Melikaiella ostensackeni
GTAGTGAAACGAGACCAGAACCGAACGAGTTACGCTTACCTCGAAAGGGATTTGGCTTAATGGTATAATAATAATAATAAATAATAATTATATATATATATACACTAATCCTTGAGGTTCGTCAAAAATGTATTCATAATCTTCCAGCAAGAAGTATTTCTTAGACAAATAATTGTTGTGGCTTTACGAAATCGGAAGTAGAACTAGGTTGAATAATTCTTCTTCTAATTATTTTACTCAAAACATCTCTGATTACCGAAATATGTATAATTGTATATGCCCTCCTCGACACACTCCGAAAAATTATTGCTTAAATCAATGAAAGTTTTGTTGAATCAAATGAATCAATGCATTACTATACAGTTAACTAAAATTTGGAGACATTTTTGCCGCCCTGGCTATATTTGGTGTCCTGGAACGGAACCGTGATAACAATAATTTGAAATTTTTACTCAAATATGTTTTAAAGACCATGTTTTTTAAATAAATTACATGGCACTCACGTTTTTTTATATTTCTCCATACACCATACACACCGTGTACAAAATTTTTTGAGAAATTAAAAAAAAACTGATGAATGAAAATGGTTTTATTCTATTTATATTATTATTCTAGGAGACATTTTTTCGGCGCCCCTGCTATATTTGGTGTCCTGGAACGAAACCGTGATAACAGCAATTTTGAATTTTTATTCAAGTCTGTTTCAAAGACCATGCTTTTTAATTAAATTAAATGAGAGTTTCGTTTTTTAAATTTCTCCTCACAAGACTCTTTTCGGCACAAACCCACTATCAGTTACAGAACTTCTTTCTTTTCAACTGCTTTTCCATCTGGAAACATTTTAGAAACAATGTTTCTTGAAAATCGTATTCGAAAATTCGATTTTTTGAAAATGATTCATCATTTCTATGTAGCTGTATTACGATCACTTGAGTCTTGACTTAAGATGTCGCTTCGTTGGTAACTCAGAAGTTTAACATAATTATTCCAAAATGTAGGTCAGAACTATAATATACTCTTCTCAAGCAACAGGCTAAGGGCAACGAAGTAGGTCAGTTGCAATTTAGTTGTTGTCGTGTTGAGTTCTGTGTAATGTGCGTTGTCGGAGGAAAGCAGTAAGAGGATACAGATTTAGAATAAAGTACATCTAAAACAAGATCAAAGTAAAATATTATTTAAGAACATAAATTATTTTCTATTTCCAAAATTTATTGATCTATTTTAGTTGTTCAATTATATACGGAAGTATTTTACAGCGACGCAACCATGAACATGAAACCTCGTTTTTGATGCATTTTAGTTTAACAGTAAAGGAGGATAAGGTCTTTCTCAATAGTAATGACAGAAGTATTTTAGATTTTTTATGGTTTAAAAAAAATTGCTTACAGTTCGTATAAAAATGTTTCTGTGTTAGAAATATTATAATCTTTGAATTAAGATTTAAATTAATAATTCAAATTAACTAAATTAAAGTTATAATTTTCCTAGAATTTTTCACACTTGAATGGGTTATAATTGAAATGTATCTTCAATTATCCAAATATAAAATATAAAACCTGTCAATTATGTACTTTGAAATAATTTTTTCATCAATTTCAGATGCCATGCAGAAGAACGCCGCGCTCATCTGGCGCTCAGTACAGAAAGCGAAAGGGTGGAAAAGATTCAATTGTAGAAAAAGAATCTGGTTCCAGGAATAGGTTCGTGAGAGCAAAAATGGACTCAGTAAGCCTTGTGGAAGAACAAGTGTATGAAATTAATGAAACTGAGAAAATCAATCGAATTCCAAAAGTTCAAGACTCTCAAGAAATTCTAGAGAAATATGAAATCAATGAAAAAGTAATTCAGTGTTCATTCATACGCAAGATAATATTTTTAAACATACATTCTTTTATTAGATGTTTTAAAGTTTCGATTATTAGGCCATTAATTTATTAATGTACTTTTGTAATCTTGATGAGGCTGGAAGTCTTGCGAGCGAAACGTTGGAATAACGTAATAAATAAATAAATGTTAAATCAATATTCATCTCTCTGGCTGAAAATGTTCACTTTAGAAGACTTAAGTGTGTGAGCCTAATAAAAAAAAGTTGGATTGACTGTGTATTTGGTCAACTAAGTAGTATTATTTTTCGAATTAAAGAATGTTACCAAGAATTTATTTTGGTGTAATATATTCCCTAATTCATAATTCTTCACTCATATTACTACATGACCAGCATTCATTTTACAATGAAGTTTTTCATTTTTTCAGAAAGAATGTGAAACGAGGAGACCGACGAAAATAGTAACTATGAAGAAAAGCTCTCCCGAGAATGTATAAATGATAATTGTACTGGTATTTTTTGCAGAGATCCTGCCTGTTGTCCAGTGCCATTGTCAAATCATCAAATTCAACTTCTCGTAGAGAACAAGCCAGCAGCAATCAAAAGGAGGGTGTACCCTGCAGACTTGTCAGGAAGATCATTTTCAAATATTTATTACACACGTAATATGGCAAATGGAGAGTCCTGTGAAAGAACTTGGTTAATGTATTCTGTTTCTACTAAGAGAATGTTTTGTTTTTGTTGTACGATTTTCGGTAGAAATGCATTCGTACCATTGACTACCGAGGGTTTTGCGGATTAGCAACACGCTTCTTAACATCTCTCGCGGCACGAAAAAAATGCAAGTCACATGCGCAATTTTCAACAGTGGTCGACTTTCGAAAAGGCCTTAAGACCAGGGAAAACTATAGATAGATTAAATCAACAAATTTTAGAAGCAGAGAAGCCTTATTGGCAGCAGGTGATTGAACGCGTAGTGTACGTGGTTCAATTTTTAACTCAGCAGAATGTAACCTGTCGTGCAAGTTCAGATAGAGTATTTGAAAGCAATAACGGCAATTTTTTAAAAGCTGTTGACATGATTGCGAAGTTCGATCCTGTTATGATTGGACGTCTCAGAAGGACGCAAGCGAAGGAAGATAAATGGATACCTACTTACTCAGGTTACGTCATTCGAAACGAGGTAATAGATTTAATAGCAGAGCGTATTTTTAAAATTATTCTAACAAAAATACGGAAAGCGAAGTATTATACTATAATGATGGATTGTACTCCCGATGCAGGTCACCTAGAATGAGTAACTTTTATTATACGCTTCGCTGATATAGATGAAAAACAAAGGGAATTTGAGATTCGTGAAAATTTTCTCGGTTTTTCTGAAATTAAGGACACTACAGGTGAAAGTAGGTTAAACAGATAAAGGTAAAGGTTTAACAGATTTTGTCATTGAAGAATTCAAAGCTCTCGACTTAGATGAAGACGATATTCGGGGACAATGCAACGACAACGGTCCTAACATACGTGGTCAGTTCAAAGGAGTACAAAGAAGAATTTTGCAAATGAATCCGAAACCTTTTTTCGTTTCTTGTATTCCGCATAGCTTCAACTTAGTTGTTAATGATGTTGCCAAAGCCAATGTTAAACTGTAGATTTATTTGGCAATGTACAAGAATTATATAACTTTCTCTCGGCGTCTACGAAGAGATGGGAAGTTATGATTTATCTTCTCGAATTTACACTAAAACCGATAACATGGATACGATGGTCTTGCAGGAAGGGCCTCTGTAGGACGTTCATGACACCACATTGATAAAGTTCATGATAGTTCAATTGAAAACTCAGAAAAAGACAGTCATATGTCAGCGAGGCACCAAACTCTATGCTTAGCAACAAAAATCAAGAGCTTTAAGTTCCTATGTTCCTTTGTAATATGGAATGAAATTCTATTGAAGATTAATGTGGCCAGTAAACTTTTGCAAGATCCTTACATGAATCTCCTAGAATCTATTAAAATTCTTGAAGATTTAAGTAAGTTTTCCACTACAAAGAGAACTGACGAAGCTTTCAAAGAATATATATCTGAAGCTACACATTTAGCAAGAGCTTTAAAGGTAAATATAAAGTTTGAAAACCTGATGATTACACGACAAAAAGTAGATGATTCCAAGAAAAGTTTTAAAGTCTATTTTTACTTCACAATATAGGACGTAATTATCATGTCTTTGCAAGAGCGGTTTGAGTTTATTAAACAATTCGAAAATATTTTCGGTTTTGTATTTAACAGCACTACCCTTCTAAAAATTAGCGCGGAGCGATCCTTTTCAAAACTGAAAATAATAAAAAAACTACTTGCGAACAGCAATGGCGGAAAAGAGACTGTCACACTTAACTATGATATCAGTTGAGCGAGTGATTACGAATTTATGGGATGTGTCTGAACTGGTTGAAGAATTTTCCAAAATTGAAGCAAGGCGAACAAGTTTCATTTGAATCCTAATTATATATAAATAATGTAAATAATGTGTTTAATAATGATAATGTAAATAATATTAATCACGTACATGATACTGATAATGTTTAAGAAAGAATAGAACATACGTATGTAGAAAATGTGTCGTTTCTTCTTTTTTCTAAAGAAAAGGGGAACGGCGGGGGTGGGAGGGGGCGGAAAAAAAAGTTTTGCACATGGGCGGCCAAATGTATAGAGCCGGCCCTGGCTGCATCTGTCAATCTTCATTTGGTGGTGAGGGTGATGGGGGAGCTGAAAGTCTGGTAAGATGACCAAGCATCAATATCTCGATATTGGATCTGGGGCAAAGGCAAGAGGTGTCAAATTATATCCTTCTTATGATAAATTAAGAGAAGATAAAAGCAGATGTCACCCTCAGAATATTACAGTAACTGAACAAATGGCCAAAATTCAATTTCAATCACATCTTAATCAACCAACGAAACGACTAGTCGAAATCAGTGAACTTGTCTTGCACTCGCTCTCTCCCGCGTGTCTTTCGAATTTAACTTTGATCGTGAAGTGAGGTTTTGGTGGTAGTTCGGCCCACTCAGCTTATAAACAGTGATCTCTGTAAGATTTTAATGGTCAAAACCTCCTCATGACTTTACTTGTTTCCTTAGAGCTGTATACGCAAGAATTTGATCAATCTGGAAAAATAATCGTGAGGAAAACTTATCGACCGGCGTCCTCCAGGAGTTGTGTACCAATAAAAATTCAATTTATCAAAGAGACTACTAAAGTATCTAGAGCAAAAAGATATCAGACGCAGAGTCAAATAGACCACCTTCCGCCCAGCCTCATTAAACGTGATGAATTAGGTGACATTTCAATTTCTCATACTCTGCTGTTGACCGCGATAGATGAGGAAGCCTGCAATGACATTAAAGAAACATCTCCTGCACGAACATGTCACGTTTGCGAGGCAGCACCAGCAATGATGAACAACATTGAAGAAGCTGTTAGAAGACAAAGTAATCCTTCTGCATTTCAGTTTGGCCCCTCTCCCCTTTATACGCCTGGATTAGGTGTTTTGAATGTTGGCTGCACATCTCCTACTGCTTGGAATTTAAAAACTAGCAAACTCGAAGTCCTGCTAAAAAGCCTAGTCCTAAAGAGAGTGAAAAAGCTACTCAAGCAGCATTTGAGAGTAGGATAGATCTAATGATTGATATTGCCAAGGCCAGAGGTAGCGGGACAACGAAAGATGAAAATACAGCTCACAGATGTTTGAGCGATCCTGATACTTCATCTGAGATTACTGAAATTAACATACGTTTGATGGAAGAATTTGCTACGATTTTACAAACTACGTCTTCTGGATTCAAAATCAACAGCGAAGCATATGGGATAAAAGCTCTTAATGCGGCGAGACAATATATGGAACTATATGGATGGTCTTATATGCCAGCTTCTGTGCACAAAATCCTGAATCATGGTGAAACGATCATAGAAAATGATTTGTTGCCAATTGGTCAACTCTCAGGGAAAGCACAAGAATCATGTGATAAAGTTCTCAAAAACTGCAGGGAAAACAGTACGAGAAAAATTTTAAGAAAACATACTATGATCGATATGTTACATGCACTGCTTACTGCGTCTGATCCTGTCATTACATCAAAACACCAATTCCCGGAAAGCAATCAAAACTCTTTCTGAAAAAAAGCTATTGCTCTCTTAAAATTACCACAAGCACCAGAAAATAATTCTTCACAAAATGTCGATAGTTCTTTTGAAGATCAAAGTGATTCCGACAAAGATTAAATATCTTTGTTAGTGAAAGACGAGGGGACTTACTTTAATAAAGCACCCCGAGAAGTATCAGATCAACAAAACTTTCGAATTGTATAATTTGGACAGCAGATTTGGATTCAGCGACATCAAAAACCTGCTGGTACCAATTTTAAAAAATATTAGCCAAAATTCCACATTATTGGTCACCATTTCAGATCCGCCATTTGGAATTTCGTAATTTTGACACTGGATTCAGATTCAAGGACCTCAAAAACTCCCAAGAAGGATTCTGGTTTTCATTTGGGTCGAACCTTGATTTTTGTGCTGCAATTGTGCGGTCCCAGCCCACTGTGCATAAACGCGACAAAGATAGCAAGAAGACACTCTTTGGCTCGCATTGTGACCTCTGCTTCCTCCGCCCGGGCTTCTAAATGTCGATAAGGTAGGAATCGAATGAGTATTACATGACCTTAAGGAAACTTTTGAAACCGATTAAAAATGAAGTAAAACGTTCAAGACGCCTTTTAGTGGGATCGTTAAGGTTAAGAGGTGTGACGCGTCAGATACTTAGGTTTTGAGTTCGAATCCTTCCACGAAAAAATAGAAATTTTATTTGTAAAATGAGCGTTAAACTTTGATTTATGTATTGTTTGTAAGCATACATTTATGACATGTCCAGGCGTGTTACTCGTACTTTATTGGTATATACATATATTGTTTGAAGGTTTTCATTCGTTCATCTTTTTTTTAATAGTGTTGAAGTGATACTTAAATTGTACATGAACATAGTGACTATTATCGGCTTCTGAGGAGTTTTGGCCCCAAGAGTCCATCGAGTTAATTAAATTTCAACTATTCTTTCATTTTTATTTACGATGGACTTCATTATCGTATAATTCATTATCGCCCAACCCAAGTTGAATCCCCGACCAGGGCATGACCAGGTTCCCAACTAGGGAAAGTCGGGTCTACTATCTAGCCTCCGACTAATCCACCATGACATTACTCGTCAGGGGCCAGCCAGTTGTCCCGACTGTACATTTTTATTGCCAAATTTAGCAAATGAACTCGTTTTATTGTCATCCATAATTGAAAATTGCTTTGGGAAACTCAAAACATTGACGAAATTGAAAATTCCGAAATTTTTATTTTAAGGCCTACAAATGTAAATAATATCCATACTCAACATTTGAAATTGGAAATTAATTAATTTGATAATGGAGCATTCACTATTTACGTGAAGAAACAAAAGAAAAAATATCATATTGGCATCTTTCTCAGGCTACAACAGTGCCTTATGCCGACTTTCAGAAGCTAATTGTTCTCTTAGATTCGATAACAATATCCTTCAAATTCTTTCGTGGGATTTATCAGGAATATCTCCAGTCCTACGCTCCGATCATCGTATCTCAGTTCGCTTAACTGGTTACTAGTGAAAAAAGGACGAAAATATTGTATGGCTGTTAACCTTTATTCTATCATTTACACGTTAAGCCTGTATGATAATAGTTTCTACGCATAAGGTTTCTACTTTACAAAATAAATAATGAAATAAGCAATTTTTAGTCAAATCGGTTTCGTTTTACAATATTGGTCCGCAATTTGATTTTGAAAATTTTTATAGGGGTAGGAGCGTGACCTTAGTTATGCATGTGATCATTCGTAGTGGTGCCTTCCCCACAAGATATTAGAAAGGGGAAGGGATGTGCTCAAATCATTTATGTGGAAAGTCACAGGGGTGAGTTTACACCACCCACGAGTCGTTGGGAAGGGGTGGGGTGGTGACCTCATTTATCTACTTAACACTTCATAGAAATTCATTCCCGCCCCCACGAGACATTGAAAGGGGGTACGGGTGGGACTTGAATTATTTCTGTGAGCAGTCACAGGAGTATCTTTCCGCCCTTACTGTATAGCACCATTTCTATAATAAAATAGATTGTATTGTGCAAAGAAGAATTGAAACCAATGACTAATGGCAATATTATTTGCAAAGTCGCTCTTGTCCCGATGGTCCTGGAAGTGCACGAGGTATACAATTATACATAGAGCTTTGGAAGTACCCGGTAAGTATATATAATAAATTACCATAAATTACCGATGGGTAAAAAACGATAAAAACTGAAGAAAACTCAGCCCACTCAGCCAACTCAGTTGTAAAGTGATACATGGAAATGATAGCTACACAATTATTATTAAATCTAGCTTTTAAATCAAATATATTTGCAGAGGTCGGACGAGCCCAGTCTGAAGTTGCGTACCGAGTCCAGGCTCGGCTTCCTTGTTGGGGAGAAACGCCGCAAGGGAGAAAGTGGTGGGAGGCTCAGGGGCTCTTCCCAACGAGGGAGCGGAGCCTAGGCTCGGTGCGCATCTTCAGACTAGGCTCGTCCGCTTTCTGTATATAAGTACGATTACAATCTTGCAATGAAGCGAGTACTTCCAAGACCGTCTTGGAAGTACACGATTAATTTGTGAGTATTTCCACGACGGTCGTGGAAGTGCACAAATTTCGTAGAAATACTCGATTGATCATTAAATGGATCTTAGAACATAAGTAAGATAAATGAAGTTATTACCTCGTTTAGACTTATTGAAGATTTATTCAAAATGAATCCTTATTAATTGTGTAACGTATCGAGATGTTTTTCATGATGAAAATTTTGTCAAATGAAGTGGCGATCATACTCCTACTTCTCAGTGAGCATACTCTATATGGAATGTTTAAAAATGGCGCTGCATTATATATACTGATGTGCCTTCTTCAGAAGTTTGTATACACTAAATTATACTTTAGTGAACACGAGAATGGCTAAGCGAACTGCATGTGGCAGCAACAATATATTGTGCGACTAGTGGGAAAAGAAGAAGATTTCAAGAACGTGGAATTTGCCGCGCGAGCGTGGAGAGCGCGGTAAGACGCTCGAGAACTCTTTTCCTTTCACCACTAGTCGCACACAATATTTTATTCAAGTACCGCGAGAAATAAGTGATTCTCTTGAAGTTTTGACAGGAACAGGTTTCAATTTTGAGGTTATGGCAAAATGTCAGTGTTGAGCAGTGTTGCCAACATAGTACCTTCCAAAAGTTCATTAATAGTAGAGTAATGAAATTTTATCATTGTACTAGTAGGAAAAAATGTTGATTACTTATGCTAATTATCAACAATCAGGTAATGTGTTATTTTTCCCACTCGAAACAGGGCCGGACAATGAGATATTTCTCCCAAGTGTTGAATAAACTAACATTTATTTTGATCCGAGGCATGCGAGTATTTCACACTTATAAATACGTGCTTTCAATAAAAATAAGACAACCGGAATTTTTATTGAATGAAGTGTAAGTGATAGTTTTGTTAAATTTCATTTAACCGAACCGTTGGAAAGATAAGAAATTTTTAATAGATCCATAATAATTCTTAACCAGGTCGACACTCCATTTATCTAATTTCAAGAATTTGGACATTGAACAAACAAAATCATGAGTTACTTAAACAATTTCTATTAATTGTTTTCCATGTAAAAATTCAATTTCCCTGAATGAAGGTTTAAAACTATTTGAACTGCTATACAAGTTTTAACACAGAAACTAAATTTCTTTGTTTGTACTGATTCATGAAACATAAATATGTCAGACGGACAAACATGATGCCTATCATCTACGAGATGACGTCTGTAGTTTATACACTGTAATGGAACACCACGTTATACATTAGCTACGCTGTTAAACAAATTCTTCAATATCAAATTAATCAGTTCTTCCTCTACTTGCAAAAAATGAGGAATGTTCTGCTCTTCGCCTTTGTGCTTATCCTGAATTATATTGGTAAATATAATAATATAATATATTTAAAATTCTGGGTACATTTCCAAGCTTCCCAAAAATAAGAATTTATCTGATTCATTCCGCATTCTGTCCCAATACCTAGTTTCTTCAAACTCGATCCGACTTCGTCCGAAATGAGTTCGAATTTACTCTGAATTTATTCCGATTTAATGTGGAATATGTGTGTTATAACAAATGTATTTCGAAGGTGTATTGATAAATGATTTCTAGGAATTTCAGAACCAGAAAGTTTTTATAATTATTCAATTCGATAGCTTTCTCAAATTTTGAAGCAAATCATTTAAAACAGTTTGAAAAATATCTTTTGTGTTCCGAAAATTAAAAATCAGTCGGAGGACGTCCAAGAAGTTTAGAATTTCACACCAAATCACAAATCTATCAAAAAACTGAAGATATTCATAAACAATGTATAACAGCATAATAAGCAATTATTATGTATGATTATTATTGAGTAATTCAATTCAATTCGATTTAATTTAAGTTTAATTTTATTTTTTTTGAGAATTTTTTTTTAATTCACGTGATTTAAAATTATTTAATTATTATTGATTATTATATTTATTATTATTATAAGGCAATTATAATATATAATAAGCAATTATAATTGACAATTATATTAAAGATTCAATGTATTAAATTGGTCGATTCCCGAGTCAGTCATTTCGGAAGTAACTTTTGTACATGGTTTCATTTTGACCTAAAGAAAGATTTGTTCTACTATAAGCGTAAGAGTTACATGTATGGAAGGAGAATAAAGTTATGAAATTGAAAAAGAGCCAAATTTTCAAAAAAATTTGAAAATTTCAAATAAAGCAATAATTTAGAAAATAAGAGCCTTACATTTCAGTCCTCTAATCATTTCAAATTTTAAAACCTGATATTGAAATCGTTCATGATTTAATAAAGTCAGCTAGAATTGAGAATTAGCTAATTTGAAGTTCCTTAAGAAGTTTAATTTAAGTACATATCAATTCATACATAGAAATCTTTCCAAATCAAACTAATACATACATTTATTCATTTTATTTCTTCAAGATTTAAATGTATATATACATATTTAAACACAACGACTAAAAGCTAGATATTTCTCATCATTATACCATTAAGCCAAATTTCAAAAGTTTGAATAAAATTGAGGAAATCAGTGCCTAAACTCTCCTTGGGGATCTCTAGCAAACAGTACAACAGGGGTGGGATATTCGAAATTGCAACAGAGGTGGGGAATACAAATCTGCAATAGAAGTGACGAATTCATAGTTACACCAGGCGTGAAAAATTCAAAAGTTTTACCAGAAGCAAACGAAAAAATGTAAAGTTGCACCGGGGTGACAAATAAAAAATTAAGGAAGCATGCAAAAGTTGCCGCCGCACATATCAAGTTCATATTACCACCATAGGAGGGCACCTATGTGACATAACATTTTTTCAAAGGATAATCTGAACATTTTATTTTTGGGGGAGTTATGGAGGGGTTAAGTAAAATCAAAAAAATCATTTCCCTCGAAAACGACCGAATCGTCTTAGATGATCGAAATATATGTTTTAGTTACTCATAAGACTAGTTTGGAAAAAATTTGAATTTTTTAAAATAAAAAGTAAGGGTAAAAAAATGTGTTACGAAAACAAAGTCTGACGCGGGGCACCGTGCGTGTATTGCGTATAGCGTGTAACATTACCTCAAGACCTGGATCATCACAAATCGACATAAATTGTATCTACCGATTTTGATATTACATTAAATATTTTGATCGGAATCACCTGCAATCAGCCTATAAAAATTATTTTCTGAAATTCAACACGAAGAGGTTGCAGTGCGTTTTTGAACTCTATTCGGGGTGCTTAATTTCGGAGAGTCTCCTTGCCTCTCGCCACTAGGAGTTGCTTATTACTTTAATCATCATCGCTGTCTCTTTCAATCACTGGAATATAGCTACTTTTCTTAAGCACATCAATGAGTACTTCTGCAGCTTCAAAAATTTTTGAAAAATACCTAGCATATGATAACTAATAAACAGCTGCAGCAACGTGTGAACAACAACTCACATTGCGTTGGCCATTATCACAATCATATGTGTAATGCGGCAGACCAGAAATTCCAAAAGTGTAGGGCTTGTACCTTAAAAAGCATCTATAAGCTGTGCGAGAAATTTGACGAGATGGAACTTTTAATTTGAGTACATTTGACTCATCTGTCACATATTCAATTCTCAGTTTACCATCTGTATCGACCATTTCCGCCAAATGTGACACAGTTTGAGCAAGTTGGTATGTTCCAGTGAACAAGATTTTCAAATCTCTTTCAGTTATTTGCGGAAAATCTTAAATGTCGTTTGATGTGATACTTTTGAAAAGAAGTTTTTGCTGAATTCATCTCTTTTCTTCTATCTCAGTAGCCAAAATATTCTGCACATTTCTGTGAGTATGCTTTCTTTGCAAAATATCATCAAAAGTGTCTACAACGGATTGAAGTCTTTTTCCGGAAGCGTTATTGAGCATAGAAACTTAAAAATTTTCGGTGTCATTTTGATTTGAAAGGTATGGTCCAAGCATTTCATCAATGTAGCCATCATACGTGCAAATAGTGAAAGGTTTTCAAAGAGGAACTTTTTTCTGCCCAGAGTAAGATTTTCTCTGATATTCATTGTTAGAGCTCCTTTGATGTCTAGCGTACATTCCATCACAAATTAAAAATAATTGATCGTCGATGCCGAACAATTTTTCTGCCATATCAGTTGTATGATCTTGAAGAAGATTATCTCTGTGAAGAGAACCTAAACCGAAATGATGTGGCAAAACGTCAGTTTCAAAAGATTTCATTGCACTGGCAGAATAATCGGATACAACATGTTCATTTTCTGAGTGTAAGATCTAAGAAAGAATTTTGTTAGAATTCCCAGTGCGCAATTCGAACAGAAAGACTACGAGTGCTTGGATCATCAAACGAGATTAACTATTTCGCATCGAGATCAACATCGCCTCAAGAATCTTATGGGTAACTATAACATCTATTTCGATCATCAAAATCCGTTTGGTCGTTTTCGAGAAAAACGAGTTTTTTTATTTCACTTTTTTCCTTCATAACCACCCAAAAATGAAATTTTCAGATTATTCTTTGGAGAAATGTTATGCCAAATGGGTGCCTATCTATGGTGGTAATATGAACTTGATACGTGCGGATCAACTTTTTCTCGCTCACCCCCCTAGGCCCTTTGATCGACACATTTAAAAATTGTAAATCAGAATTTTGCAACGCTATTTTGCATTTGACATTTCCAGAATCCTAGGTCAAACTACTTTTGCTATAGGATATTGGGCTACAAGTTCCAGCGGTAAATAGAAGGGGAATTGTAGGCGAGTCGGAGATAAGAAGAAGGCGAGCCAGAAACGAGCCGCAGATGATCCAGAAGCGAGCCCGTGGCAAGTACTATAAACTTCACAAGAGTTGTAGCTGCCTACTTATGCTGCGGAGAAAACGATTTCAACTAAGGGTCAAATTTTCTTGAATTTTGTTTTTGAGAACAGTTCTTTGGCATTCTACTTACGATTCAGGACTAAATTCAAAATAATCAGTCAGGACCTTTTCAAACAAAATATAAACACGAAAGTTCAAATTTAAATTAAGGTTTGCCAACTGGTCGCTTATAATGTAGAATGTGTCAATACTGGGCCTTACAAATCATCTCCTTATAGTCGAAGTTCGTGATTAAGTTAAAAAAATGACTCAAATAGTGTTACGTAGGAAATTATAAATTTAGTGGTATTATATTCACCATGATATTTCAAAAACGATTAAATTTATGAATGTTTACTTAATTTTTGATTGACTAATAAATTATTAAACTCATCATTCAATATTAAATATATTGAATACTGTTAAATTCACAATTTGTTGCTTAACACAGTTTGAGAAATTTGTTCATCTTAATAAGAAACCTACAATAAGAATGTGAATTGTAAGGTCCAATATTGACAAGTTTGACTTTATAAGCACATAGTTGGTAAATAATAATCTCAATTTTAACTTTCGAGTTTCAAACATTTCAATTATACTAAAAAAGGTGTTCAAAAATATAGTTAAGTATAATGATATTTTTGGCAAACTTTTTCGTTAAAAGTTAATGAAACAAGAAAAATCTGTTTTTTCAAAAAGGGCCTAACCGACTATTTCTAATTTTGTCTTAAATTGTT
Organism: Melikaiella ostensackeni; assembly: GCA_032362435.1. NCBI lineage: Eukaryota > Metazoa > Arthropoda > Insecta > Hymenoptera > Cynipidae > Melikaiella > Melikaiella ostensackeni. Next base: position 40,045,311 of record JAUMHM010000005.1, read on the forward strand.
CATATGGTACCAATGAACTGTAATAAAAAAAAATCTGATTTGCTAACAGCTTGATAACTTTATAAAATTCAGGGAATTTGAGGTATTCAAAAATTTACAAAATTCTCGATAATTTATCGTAATTCATGGTAATTTATCGCTTCTAGTTCATCCACTCACTTTTTACTACTCACCATCAGTCTGTCAACCTTCAACTCATAAAGTGAGGTTACGTTGCTGTACGGGATTCCAGCATCAGTGGCGTAACTACTGTACAGCGAAACTTCACATCGCGGGGCGGCACCTCCTGCAAGGGGCATCCTAGACAACGCAGAAGAAATCCATTTAAGTTTTTACTTTTGAATTAATTGTAAAATTTTGTTCACTGTAAGCAATTTATAACTCTATCATTTTCTCAAAAAAGAACATTATTTTGTATTATATGAACTACTCTTTGTTTTGAAAGGGACCTTCTAAGAAATTTTGCAGAGGGGCCTCCATGTTTCCAGTTATGCCACTTTCTACCACTCCTAGGAAGTAATTTTAAATGAAATGCGCTAGCGCAGCAGCTAGAAAAAGTGATCTTAATCAAAGTGCGCAAGCGCAGCATTCAGAGGAAGTGATCTTGCTCAATTAAAGCAAGCGCAAGCAGCTAGAACAAGTCTTCCGAGCAACGCCCACCTCGAAAGCTGGACTTCACATGCCTCTACATCATGTGCAATGTAACTCATTGAAGTCAACAGTGTAAGACAGTGTGAGAACAATAATGGAGCATGCGCAGTTTGGAATATAGTTATTTTGTACACCATTCATTGAGTTGCGCATCCGCACCACAGAGATAAGGGACTTTTTCACCGGCAGAGTTTTGAGGTTATATCATGTCGCCCACTGATAATAATGAATCTTTTCCTATCTTTCGAAAGAATCCCACAGTCATAGAAAAAATAGTTAAATGTTCAATGAAATGTAATGCATGTTGTAAAACTTAACTAAAATAATAAATAAATAATCTCCGCGTCTCTACTCTGCATTCTTATTCGTTGAACCTCAGTAGTAGCAGTGGGCTGATCCCACTCTGACCACTACTACTGACAGGTTCCGCGCGCTGAGTGAAGCCGCCACTATAAAATCAGATGGCTGGTCCTCCTCCCGCATCCGCGCTGATACTACTTCAGTAGCATCGATCGTCACGAAAAATAGCATTTTCCGAATTTGTCCTCGTGACCGCCTGCCTGCAGAATAGTGTCCGAAATAATTTAAAAATGCAATAACGTTGAGTACTTTCTCTTACCCTCCCAGTACATGCAAGTTCTTCCAAGTTCAATTCCGCTAATCATAAATTTGACAGAAAATTAAATCCCTATAAAAAAAACTTCAAAAAAGTAAAAAAATTTTGGCGGGCTTACAAGACAAAAAACATTTTGTTTAACTA
>JAUMHM010000005.1:40053189-40070030 GCA_032362435.1 Melikaiella ostensackeni
CGTTCCAGAAATGTTACGAAGCATGGAAAACGCGCTGGAATCGTTGTGTAGCTGCCCAAGGGAACTACTTTGAAGGGAATGGAAGAGTTGGACAATAATTTTCAAATATATGGTTTTTGTATAATCAGTCTCATTACTTAATTGTCACACCTCGTACATATAAAAACATAGAGCTGATTACCGTGTTTCTTAAAATCAAGTAAAAATATCTATGGCATAACTACTTACCATATTATGGATTACTGGATCATGTCATTGCAACCGATTCGAAGTGCATATGAAATTCGCATATGTGTATATTTCGAGTGTGTTAAGTACAATCAAAAGTTCGATTTAAAAAGGCATAGTCATTGATTTAAAAAAGTTGCCTTTTCCATGGTGTGCTGACATTATGGGCCTCTCGACTTATTCTGAGAAGAGTAAAGGTAAGAAGATTATATTAGAAGTAGATTTAAATTCTACTCAAATCAAAAAATTGATTTTAAAAAAACTCTCAGATAGGACTTCTTCATGGCCGAAATTGATTCGAGTCACAGCTCTTTGTTATCGATTCATCAATATCATATTTAATCGTTTAAAGAGGCCTAAAGAGCGGTTTCTATTGCTTAAAGAATTAACTAAAGTAAAAACCTATTGGTCTAAGTATTTAAAGAAAAGTTAACTTTCTTCCGAAATAAAGACTATAAAATTGCTCGACTCTTGTCATAGGTCTAGCTCATTAAAAAGTTTGTGCCAATTTTTTGATAAGGATGGACTTTTAAAAGTAAAAGGACGTTTCCCTATGAGGCTAAACATCCGATTATTTTGCCAAAATATCGATTTACAAATCTAATGATCGAACAGGCGCATTTCAGAGCGTTACTTGGCGGTCCTCAGCTCAATTTACACATTTCGGGACAGAACTTTCGGATGGTAAATCCCGTGACTCTGTTCGTCACATAATTAGTATATGTGTCACATGCGCTCGTCAAAAGGCGAAAATACCATCTCAGATGATGGGGGAATTGCCAGCACCTATTCTCGTTCGATTAGGGATAGGACGCGGCTATAAGTCGCATGAGGCTTATATAGCTCTCATTGTGTGCTTAGTTACTAGAGCTATTCATCTAGAATTGGTGAGTAACTCCACTCCGGCTGCCTTCTTAGCCGCCTTTAAAAGATTTGTAGCGAGAATAGGTCAACCCTCGAACATTTATAGTGACAATGTTACAAATTTCCAGGGAACAAGTAAAGAACTCAAAAATGCTTTTCGAGTTTGGCGACATGATGAAATTTTTTGATACTTCCTTGTCAAAAAAAATATCGAGAGGCATTTCGTACCTCCTAATGCACCACATTTTGGTAGCTTGTGGGAAGCTAGTGTGAAAAGTTTCAATCACATAGAATAGTCGGTTACCACACACTTACTATAGAGGAGATGTCCGCACTTCTCTGTCAGATAAAGGCGGGCCCTAATTCGACGCCGATATCAGCTATTTCTGATAATATAGATATTTTACCCTATTTAACTCCTAGTCACTTTCTAATAGGGACTCATTTGCTCTTAACACCGAAACCATCTGTTTTAAATTTGATATAAAATCGATTATCGCGTTAGGAGTTGGTACAGAGATTGGGTGAACTCCTTTGGAAAAGATGGTCCCTTGAATATTTTCAAAGTATAAAATAGATACAAATTGCAAAATCGACAATTAGACGTCAGTGAAGGCGATATTATTCTTATTCGTGATTATAATTTCAAGTAATGTCACGCTTTTTCAAGAGTTGTATTTATTTGCTCGTTTACTTCATGTGCATTTTCATTTAAACTCTAATCACATTCTTTATGCATACTTTATGTAATTTTACCATCTAATATTTTCGCTCATTTACCACTTCATTTAGTGGAATTGCAGTCCACTCTCAAACAGTATCTTTCCAGCGTCTTAAGCATTTCTTATAGTCCATCCTATTTAGAAATGATTGCCAAGTATCCGCGAATTTTAAAGTAAAAATCTTGAATTTCCCAATTACGGTTCCTCCTTTTTTTCTAGTCCACTCATCATCAGTTTCATTTAAGAAAACGTTAAAGAGGGTTGGGCTCAAAGGACATCCTTGTTTCACCCCTTTCTTTGTTCTAAACTTCTCTGAGATTCCCCTTTAGTTACTACCTCTTTGAAAGTGTTTCTGTATATAGCCTTTATCACATTAAGCATTCTGCCCCTGATACTGAACATCCGATTTTTTAAAAAAATGTCTCTGTCTCATAATTGTTATATTTCAGCAAACACATTAAACGTATGATGAATTACTGTTGCGTCTTGATGCTCGAAAACGTTTATTCATGATCCGTTACATATCGTCGACGTTTCGGACTGGTTTCGGCTGTGAATGAGCCTTAATTAAAGAGATTGAAAAGAAATATTACCTTAGGATTCGTTCTTGAAAAATATCATTGGAAAAATAGGTTTATTGCTGTTGATTTTTCTAAATTTTAGCACATTATCTCAAGAGTTCATTTTTCACAAAAATTTTGTAAACTTTCTGTTATCGGGTACTATTGTTTTGTATATGAAATAGAAACATGACAATAATTTTTATTCTTTTTGCCAAATCCATTTGTTTAAAGTTAAGTTGTATATATTGTTTAATAAAGTAAATCGTGGTTCAACGTGAGAGACTGAATGCTCTCGTAGGTTTAAGGTTATGTACTGAGGTGAAAATCTTTTTGGAGAAAATTTCAACGTATTGCGAGACAATCACTTTTTTTTGCCTCTCTATCATTGTTATTCCCATGTTAGTTATTCGCGTTGTTATTACTTTCGGAGATTGTTTTTTGTAATCTTAATTTAGTCTTACAATCTATGAGCTCTTCCGGACATCCGTTTTTTATTAAAGTTTTTTCGACAATAGTCAATTTCTCCTCATGGAACCCTTGATAAGCTAACTTCATAGCTGTATCTACCAAAGAGTAAATTATACCTATTTTAACAGAGATCGGATGATGGGAATGAAAATGTTGATAGGGACCCGACTAGGTCGGTTTCCTTTACCACATGGTAATTACACGTCCGTCTTCTTCCATAATCGCAATCTCGAGAAAATCTATACTATTACTTCCTATCGATCTTTCTAGAGTAATTTTAAGATCAGGGTCGGCCCTATAAATCCGTCCAAGACGTCACCAATCTTATGTTCAGGTACACAGGTGAGAATCTCATCTATGAACCTAACGAAAAAGGATACGTCATAGGGCAGATCCCTTAGGAACTCGTCCTCTATATCATCTAAAACCAAACTCGCATTTTCCATCACAAATGTCGTCGCTTCTATGAAAGCTTCATCTGTCAAACCTCTGTGTTCTTTGATTTATGACCAGAGTTCTTAAATACATTCTATTGCTTCATTTCTCGAAATATTCGTAAACGTCGATTCCGCGTCAAATGAGATCAAGGTGAAATTCTCCTGTACATTAACGTTTTCAATTTTGTCAATAAAATACCAGCGGTCTTTCATATACGTGTTAGTTTTCCCTAGAATCGGTTGAATTGCACTTTGTAGAAACGCTGCCTTTTTACACATGGTGTATCAACATCAGAGGTAATTGGCCTGAGCGGGGTCGCTCTTTTATGAATTTTAGGTAGGCCATAAAATCTGATAATGTGTGCGATTGATGGTCGTAGACTTTTGGATATATTGTCTGAAACTAAGTTCTCGTGATATCAGTTCTTGACTAAAACATCCCTTCCTTTAATTATTCTGCTTGGAGTAGTCCTTACTACCTTTTTATCAAACTTTTTCATCTTGCAGCAGATCCAAGACATTTTCTTTATAGCTTTAGTGTGCTATTACGACTGTGATGCTTCCCTTATCGGCCTGAGTAACCACCAAGTATGAGTGCTCTTTAAGGTACTTTTGAATTTGAGAAACCTTTCTAACTGTATAAAAAGTATCAAATTTTGTAAAATTATTACTCTTTAATAACCAGTCCTATATATGGATGGCTAGATTTGACCTAGTGATATCCTGCTGTTCTGGATTGATTTGATGAATTGTGCTTTTAACTTCGCTGATAAGATCATCTGAAATTTTCCGGTCGTATGGAATAGCAAAGTTTTTCCCTGAAGATGAAATTTCGACAACCTCATCTGGAATTCGCATGTCGGATAGGTCTAAATTTTGAACATGTAGGAACTTGAGCTGGCATTTCAAGTTCTTGATCTTCCTTGTAATCTTTGTCTATTTTCGCACTAGGTCTCCGACACCCATGTGAAGATATGGCATCGTTTCTACAAAGTGTAATTCAACCGATTCGAGGGTAAACTTATACATATATCAAAAACAACTGGAATTTTATTGAAAAAATTAAGAACGTTAATGTACAAACATTTTGAGAAATAAAGCAATAGAATGTATAAAAAAAGTTGGACACAAATTAAAGAACACACAGGTTTGACAGAGGAAGCCTTCGTAGAAGCGACAACTTTTGTGATGAAAAGTGCCTACGTGCAATTTGTGGATGAGGTCTATACGCTAAAAATCGGAGCACCCATGGGTTTTCCCATATTTGCGGCCATAGCGAATTTGGTTTTAGAAGTTATAGAGGGCGAGATCCTAAGGGATGCCTTATGATATACCTTTTTTCTTCAGGTATATACTAGGGTGGAACGAAAAACAAAAATTTTGAGATAGCGTTTGGGCGGGTGCTCAGAAGTTGCTATCGTACTCCAATAAAAACCCTTCAAAAGCTTTGATTGATCAACCAATATCTTTATGAAACCGGACCTCAGTGTACTGTGTACCTGAAGATAAGATTGATGACGTCTTGGACAGATTCAGCAGGGCCGACCCCGATCCTTAGTTTACTCTAGAAATATCGACAGGCAGTAATAATATGAATTTCTCGATGTTTTGATTATGGTAAAAGACGGACGTTCAATTACAAACTGGTACAGAAAACCGACCTGGTCTGGGTGCTATCTACATTCTCGTTCTCATCATCTGAGCTATCTTAAGATAGGTATAATTTAATCTTTGTAGATAGAGCTATAAAACTAGCTGATCAAATGTTCCATAAGGTTAATTTGGCTGCAGTCAAAAAACTTTATTACAAAACGAATATCCCGAAAGGCTCATAAATTGTAAGACTAAATTAGGATTACAGAAAATAATCTCCGATAAAAGTAAAAACACGAATAAGCAACATGGGGATGAAAATTATGGAGAAACAAGGAAAGTGCTTGTGACGCCACACGTTGAAACTTTCTCCAAAAAAATAAAACAGATTTTTAAAAACTTGTAACAATGGCAAGTTTTTAAAACAGGCAATAAGCTTAACAGGCTATACAAATTTAAAAAATACCCTATCGAAAGAGGGCACACAACACACTTCATCTACCAACTAACTTGTAATTAACGTGGATGGGTTTATATTGGTCAAACTAAAAGAGAACGTATGGTAAGAATAAAAGAGCATAAAAACGACGTTGCAAAATTATGCACTAGGGCAGCTGTAAAAACTTTACACCTTACTGTTTGTGCTTCCCCTGAATTTATTTATTATTGGGGAAAAGGTTTTCGTATAAAATATAATTTTATCTGTTTGAACAATAGATATTAAATTTATTCAAATCGAAGCGTAAGAGTGCATTCTTATCGCGATGAAATTTCTTTCCACACTGACTCATTCTCTTTGGTCACCAGATCTCACACAATAAAATATAATGTATACGAACTATAGTTGCTCCTACAGACCACGTATAGGCTGGTCGCAAAATTACTGTTATTTTAACTAAATTACTTGAGATTATACATACTCTCCCCGTTGAGAGAGTAAGCGATCAGCATTCATTTTCCATGACCTTGTTCGTCGATAGGTAGAATACCAATTTTTCAACAGGTCTTTTTAGAAGATTATTCGCAATCTTTAATGTTACACTTCTGACAATACCTCTGTTTCCAGGGTGCAATTGGTGAATTCTTGGTAATGGCCATTGCATACAAGGAATATTCTTCCCCTTTACAATCACAAGTATGCCTTCTTTCGGAACTGTCAGTGTTAAAAATCCGTTTTTGACAGATAGTTAACTCGGTTAGATATTCAATGCTCCATCTTTTTCAAAAATCTTGTCAAATTTCTGAAATCAATTGCCATGCAGACAAACGATTTGAGGGTAAAAGTTGAAAATCAGGTTCAGGTAAACTAGTTATTGAATCACCAATTAAAAAGTGTCTTGGAGTCAGGGAAGAAATATCGTTCACGTCTGACGAAATAGGGGTTATCGACCTCGAATTCAAAGTCGATTCTATTTCGATATAGAGCGTGTTGAATTTTTTAAATGTAAGGAGTGCGTTTGAAGCCTCTCGCTTGAAATGACGCTTGTAAGATTTTACGTCAGCCTCCCATAGTCCGTCGGAATGGGGAGAAGAGGGTGGAATAAAATTAAAATCAATGCTGTTGTTGTTAGCAAAATTAAAAACGTTGTCTTCGAATTCTGTCGACTTGAGAAGATCGTATAATTCACTGAGTTCATTTTTTGCATCTTGAAAATTAGTAGCATAATCACAATATATTGACTCAGGTTTATTGCGGCGAGTAGTGAAATGCCTTAACGCGCCTTGTTTGGCATGAAAACGGATGACGCATTTCCTGATGATTTTTTTCATTTAATTTCGACCATCTATAGGCCAGTACTTTTGACGCTTAGCATATAAGGTATTCTATATTCCTGTGTGATATGGCAGGGAAGCTGAATCATCTGATGGCAAATTTCTTGTGCCTCTGTACGCGTAGAAGCTCTGTTAATCAAATTATCCACGTACATATCTTTTTTCAACAACTTTGCCGCTAGAGCAAAAGCATGACCCTCATCATCAGCCAACTGATGTAAACCTCGAATAGCTAGAAAGGCTGCTGAAGCAAAATCAAACATCACCGTATTGAGGCAGTATTCTTTTGTCTGATTGTTTCGAGCCAAAGAATTTTCTGGTACTTACGGTTTTCTTCGTGAATTAAAAACTGCCGATACATTTTCTCTATATTACCTAGGATAACATATGCGTGCAATATAAAACGGATTATTAGGAAAGAAAGATCGTCTTGAATGGTAGGACCGACCATCAACGTTTTGTTCAAAGAAGTTCCTGACGTGCTTTTTGCCGATGCATTAAAAAGTACTCTTAACTTCGTAGTACTACTAGATTCTTTAATATCCGAGTGATAAGGTAAGTTAAAACCCTTAGAATTTTGAGTTGATTTTATTAGCGACATATGGTTAAAATCCAAATATTCTCGTATTACAGATTTATATTGTGTTTTTGATTCAGATTCATTTTCAAATCTTCTTGATAAGCCGCTTAGACTTCTTAGAGCGTACTGTACATGTCGCTTAAAGTGAGTTTCACAATCCATCTCTTCTTCAGAAAAATTCGACTGGTCTGTTATTTCTTCGACAGACCAAAACTTTTCTATTATTGTTTTTATTTCCGTTAGTAGGCAATTTGAAGTTTTAGATGCTATCGAATTCTTTGAGAATTCTAAATCGCCAGCAATTATCCATCCCAACCGAGTTTTTTGCGAATATATATCGTTCTTATCTTGACACAGATTAATTGAACCGACTGAAAATAAAGATAAGGTTACTCCGGCCCCGATGAGCATATCAATAGAAGCGGGCATGTGAAAGTTTGGATCGGCAAGCAAAATGTTTTTAGGAATTCTGAGATGCTTTCGAAGTATAGTCTGATTAGGGACTAAATCTGTCATATTGGGAACGATCAAGAAATTGAGTGTGCGTTTATGCTAATTGTAAATTGATTCAAATGTAATAGAAATCATACCACTTACTAATGTTGTAAGATGATCAAGCGCACCAACAAAAAAACAACATTAAGATGGAGTAAGCTGCAATTTCTTCACAAAACTGATTATTGCGAAATTTGCAGTGGCTCAAGTATCAAGAAAAACCGAGCTCTAATTCAATTATTTTTGATGTCAAATGTGTCCACTGTTGCGCTCGCTATTATTTGAAAGAATAAGGTCAATGTTAGAGAAGCTGAAGCGATATTTGAAACTTCTTTTGATCATCACATTTCTTTAGCTTCGTTTTGAACTTGTGGTTTCATAAAGTGCAGTAAAGTACTATGACGCTCACCGCATTTTTTACAATTTCCGAGTTTACACTCTTTAGCTGAATCACTCCGTAAGCAATTAAAGCATAGGGAGGCACTTTTCACGATTTTAAAACGTTCATTGACCGTGAACTTCAAAAATTTACAGCGTTTGAAAAGCAGGCGAGGCTCGAAACAAAAGGGGCATTTTCTTGTAATGTAATGGCTTAGATTTAATTTTTCGTTTTTTATTAGGGTTTGGATCTTCATCAGCATTTTCTTTTTCTTTAACAGGTAAACGCAATAATAAACTTGAATGTCGCGATATTAATGAGCGTTTATCTTCGTATGATTTTTCCTAAAGGTTCCAAGCGTATCTTTAAATGACAACCATTCTTCCATCTTACTGCTAAAAGTTAGGAGTACCGTTTGAGGTAATTTCACTTTTCTACGACTTGTCCATGCTGATGATTCATTGCCATTTCCGTCATCTGAGACCGATTCACGACTATCTCCATTTGCATTTGCATTGGCATTGTATTGTGGCCATATAGATGCCAAAATATTTCTTGCTTGGGCAAGAGTTTGAAAGTACAAATTTTGAATAGATTTTATCCCCGGACTGTTGTCTGTTTCCGCATCGATTTATTGAATTTCGTCGCATAATTCGTCTTGAATAGATAGACAGGAAAGGATTGAATTGTACCTTAATTGCAATTCAGCGACTTGAGTTGGATTATTACTGTCAAATGGTGCAAGAAACTCTTGGAAGGAAGTTATACGTTCTTTAGGAGATATGCGATTTTGTAAAAGCACGCTTAATCTATCGAATTCCCCCATTTTTTAAATTGATATGTAAATTTTAAATAATCTCTATCAATAACTGTATGAAATGAATCTTATGAATCGTATGAGGCCGAGCAAAGCGATTTGATGAACACTTAATTAATTATTCAATGATTTGACACACCTTGATGTACCTGATTCTGCCCAGTGAGAGAATGATGTTTCAAATGTGAGACGTCTATTCGCATCGTCTCTAGGTGCATAGGTGCAAGGTGTTCGATCGCATAGTCTTGTTGCGCCGAGTTTCAGGTCCACTTGTTATAGTAACTGTACTACTTCGTATACAGTTCAATAAATGACTTCACGTCAAATGTTCACTGTTGTCACTGATCACTGTAGCTTTCGTTTATATACACTTCATTTGTTTTGTTGCACATTGTTTGTTTGTATACGCGTATAGAGTATATACAGCGATAGCAAATCAAGAACTGCAGTTTTTTCATACATGATTCTAGAAAGTTCATTTAATCCAGCTCCAATAAGGACCATGTAAAAGTTTGCTCTTTACTGTTTGTGCTTTTCCTGAATTTATTTATTATTAGGGAAAAGGTTTTCGTATAAAATATGATTTTATCTAGATGAACAATAGATATTAAATTTATTCAAATCAAAGCGTAAGAGTATATTCTTATAGCGATGAAAGTTCTTTCCAGACTGACTTATTCTCTTTGGTCACCAGACATTACACTTAGCCCTGAAGTGGGGTTAGTATGAAAAAATTTAATGGTCACTATAGATCAGCGAAAAAGCAAGAAAGAATATATACTAACAAAAAAATATAATGTATACGAACCATAGTTGCTCCTACAGACCACATGTAGGCTGGTGTCAAAATTACAATTATTTTAACTAAATTACTTACGATTGTACAGCAGTTTTAGGTAATCATGCCGTAACTAACTTTCATACTTTCGACTTCAATAATCCGATTATTCTGTCTGTCGATTGAAAAAAAAAACAAAAAAGAAGATTCTCGAGTTGATTCACATAGTTCCCAATAAGAAATCAGTAAATTTACGTACAGATTTTCAGAGACTAAGTACCCTATATCATAATCTAATTTTTACGAAAAAAAAAAAAATGAATTTGAAACATTCGGGTTAAGTAAACTGTTTTAATGATAAAATTCAGAATTTAATTTCTGCTCAAATGGAGGATGTTCCGCCATTGCTGTGTCGTCATTGTATGTACAACATAACTGCAGTTACCCGTTTCCTCCAAAAATATTTTAACCTCAGTACATAACCTCAAACCTACGAGACCACGCGGTCTTCAGCGTTGGTTCTTGTTTTACTTTATTAAACAGTGTCCACGACTTAACTTTGAACAGAAGGATTTGGGAAAAAGCAACAAAAAATTATTTTCTATTTTATCTTTCATATTTAAATTATAGCACCCGATATTGGTAGGTTCATAACATTTTTTTTTAAACTTGATTAAATTTCTATTTTTGGTGGAATTTTTAAAAATCCAATCTTGAAGTGAAATTTCTTATCAATCTCTTCAATTAAGGCTTATTCATAGTCTGGATAGCAGGATTATCTATTTTGTTAACTTTATAAACCCCTACATGAAGTCATTCATTTATGATTATTTCAGGTACAATTTGTCACGACGCTTTTTTTATAGCGTTTCTGATTCCTTGAATTTTAATCCAATTGCTTTATCCTCAGGCTTCCAGGCTAGAAAATGTTGTCTGCATGTTTATTATAAACCTAGCATTCAAATCGTATACACAACTACTCCTGACTTTACGTTACCATCCTTACTTTTAACAAACTGAAGTCAATTTTAACCTCCTTGATTTCTTCTTTATTAACAAAAGAGAAACTAAATTTCTCCTACTGATCCCCTAATTAAACCTATTTTACTCAAACCCATTTTCTTTGAAGAACTGGTCACGGACTTCTCCACCTTACATTCCCCTACTATACAATTCATTTTTACTCTAACCAAATCATACCAAAACAAAAGCTTAATTTCTCCCACCAATCCCCTTAACTAAACCTGTTCGGTGGATTTTTTAGTATCTCGACACAATCAGCACCTGTCAATCACGTCTTGATGTAACACATGCTTGTGATAGTTTCTGTAGCTGACAACCCTGTCCTGAATCGCTATCACGAATCCCTTCTTTTCTGGGAACAGGACGCCCATTTCCAGCGAAATATTGGATGCCTCTTTGTCCACCTCATGCTGATCTAACGTTTTGGGGTGCTCGCCGTGAATAACTTTATGTCTACATTGCGTTTTGAATTCCTCTATGGTTTCTGCCCTGATATACAAGGCTCCCCTTGAGGACAAGTTGAAGGGCGTGTAATCAAGATCTGCTTCACAGATGGTGTTGTAAAGTGTACATCTCGCTTGGTGATAAAATGATCTCATAACTGTAGAACTTGTGACATACACAGTTGCTTGACATCTACAACGCATCTATCTCCTCTATGTCGTGATAGAGCTAACCTTACAGTCGCCAAATTACTGATGTGCATTCAATGCTTGGTCATTTCAACGCTGATGGTTCTGTTTATCCTTTCAAAGTCGGCGTTCGACCATTAGATGAGCCCAAAAAAGTACGTGAGGACAGGGATGGCATAGGTGTTAATTGCCCTGATTTTGTTGGCCTGGCTGAGAGAACTCTTCAGAATCAATCTGAGTCTTGTAGTAAAGGGATTTACTAGGCTTTTCTTAACTTAGACTCTAGAATACACAGGTAAAGAACACGAGTGCTGGTACAGTGGAACAGTTTTCAAAACGTTTTTTGTTTGATACTTTAGCTTTTTGTGATCATATTTTGACTTTACGTTATAGATGTTTCTTTAATTGAAAATTACAATCAGTCTTGTAACTTATAATGATTTATTAGGGAGTACTTTACATACACAATTCAGAAATTTTTCAACATTGGATCGATAATTTTTTTATAAAGCAACGCACATTTACGTAAAATTATCGTACATTTAAGGTAAAACGGCTTTATTTTTTTTTGATTGGAACCTTTTCGCCACTTGAGCAGTGATGGAAGTGCAGCTTTTGGTTTTCTTCAATTTATCTTCTTTTTTCTTCAATTTTTCTTTATTTCTCTGCTGAACTTTTTTCTTCAATCTCTTTTCGTCAATTTCTGTCAAATGGCATTTTTGACTGAAGAGCTTGTCAAATGCAGGTCCTCAAAGTAACGTTCCCAGCTTATGTAGCTTTACAGTTTCCAATCAAAGAAATATGATTAAGGAAATTATACTTTGAATAATGCTGAAGATAACAGCAGCTTTGAAAACGTTGCGACAAAAATGTTTCTCCTAACGTCAATGCCGATGAAATGGACTCAAATGCTAAAAGAAGATTACGATCTAAAAGCAAAGAGGAGAAAGTACTTTGAAAAATATAAATTGCTTCCTCCATGTCCAGGGCTGCTACACAATCACTTGAGTCACTTTTCTAACTCCTATTGTAAAGCGTCACACTAAATCTGAAGCTGTAAATTTGATTTACAACAAAATTATTTAAGAATGTAACAGTCTTTCGTTTTCTTATATTGATACAGATTTTCGTATTAATTGAATACGTTGCAGCAAAAACGATACCTTCAGATTTAGTGCGGTTGCAATTTGAAAAAATGTGATACTTAACTGTAATAATACACATTTACTTTGAACTCACTAATCACATAAATGTATTAAATTACTATATTCTCATTCAGATATTTGATTTTCAAAATGCAAAGGTACAGAGTAATGTCACATTAATGACACTGTCCTACAAAAAGGACCCTTTTTTGTCTCCTAAATATTTTTGGTCTTTTTTATAGATTTTTTCACACTGATTCCGAATTTGGCAACAAAAGTGCTCCATCACATGAAGTTTTTGAGAAAAATGGGATTAAAGGATAGAAAAAATGCGTTTTTTTCCGCATTTGAGTGTAAAAAATGAACAACAGGTGATAGAACATTCTACTTGGGTTTAAATTGAAGCTTAAACGTTTTACTACAACCTACGAGAATTACGGCGCACGACTTAAGAATTAGTTCCCAATGGCTTCACATCAAAGTCTTCTACTTGGTTGTAGGGTTGTTGTAGGGTTGTAGTCGAAGTTTCAAGCCTCAATTTGAGCCCAAATGGAAGGTTCTATCAACCCTCGTTCATTTTTTATAGACGCTCAGATATAGCCAAAACAGTTTTTTTTTTTACCATTTAACCCCGTTTTTCTCAAAAACTTGACGTGATAAAGAATTTTTGTTGCCAGATCCGAAATCAGCGTCCAAAAGTTAATCAAAAGTGACCAGAAACATTTTGGAGACAAATTCGTGTAGGACAGTGTTATGTGCATTATAGGATAAAGCAAAACTCAAATTCTTCAATGTGAAATTGGATTGAATCAGATCACACGTATTCCACAGTATTTAAACTTTTATTTAACATGTGCAAAAGTAATTTTATCGTGAAATAATTAATGAAAATTTTGTCTTAACAACTAGAACGTAACTATTTTTCAGCACTTTCATAGCCTTATCAAAATCGTTGTGTTGAGTTTTTAAAATCAGAACGTACCTCGTAAGGTTCATTTTTGGTAAGACTTTTCATAGTTGTAGCCTTTTTTCATCTTTTGATGATGAAATATGAAAATTTTCGTTTCGAAATTCCCCAATTTGGAGGTTTTGTTCATTTTCGCGGTTGAAAAACTGATAGGAAGAAACATGAAAAATCCAGGATTTATAGTGTATGTAAGTCAGGTCTTCATTTTATCTGCCTGAAAATTTCGCTTTAATCCTGAGTGATTTTCTACTGAAATACCTTGCTATTTTATTTTTGCTATTTTAAGGTTTGCTTAAACGAGGTAGTGACTGAGTTGAAGTTGGCTAAGTTTTGAAAAATTCAGTTTTCAGGGGGATAAAATGAGGACCTGATTTACATACACTGTAAATCCTGAATTTTCAAATTTTTCTCCCTGCGAGTTGTTCATCCGCGAAAATGACCAAAACCTCTAGTGTCGAATTTCAAAACGAAAGTTTTCGAATTTTAGCATAAGAAGTTGAATAAAGGGACACAACGAGGAAAAATCTGACCCAAACTAAAGCTTACGAGGTAAGTTTCAATTTAAAAAAACTAAACATAACTTTTTTAATAAGGCTATGATAGTGCTGAGAAAAGGTTATGTTTTGGTTGTTGTTAAAACACAATTTTCGTTTATTATTTCCCAATGGAGTTACTTTCGCAGTTTAAAGTCTGTTGAATACATCTTATTTGGCTAAATTCAATTTTGCTTTGTAGAATTTGAGATTTTCTCTATTTTATAATGCACATACATGTGACATTTTTCTGTGCTTTTACATTTCGTAAATTAAACTTCTAGATGAAAATGAAGTGATTTATTAAATTTTTGTCATAAATATGTTCAAAAAACGCGGAGCGTTATTGAGTGAGTATGAAATTTAAAAAAATTAGGCCGCAAAATTAATTATAGCAATTGTAACCTTGGTATTCAACTCTGAGTTCAGCGACAGAATTTTATCTAATTCTCTGTTTGAGCAGTAGTCACTGTGAGTCACATTTTTTGTTCAAAATTAGTCACTTTTAGTCACTTTTTAGCTTAAATAAGTCACTTTTTGCACTTTTTTGAAGTACATTAGTCTGTGGGAGTCCTGTCCATGTCCAGAATAATGTAGGAATAAGTGTAGAGAAAAAATCAGGCCTAAAAACAGGCAAAGGAATTTCGAAGAATTTTGGCGAAGTAGATATTAAACGAAGGAGAAGTGTCTAGAACGGCGGAACTCCAGATACATATGATCGTCGTGGAAGACAAACTTCATCAAAGAGTATTGACGAAGATCGGATTAAAGCACACATAGATTTTTATCACCCCAAGTTTCTCATTATCGCGTTGAAAATGCTCCAAATTATTAATTATTAATTAATTAGACATTAGAAAAGTGTGGTCAATAAATTGAAATTTAGCAGATAAATTCTGATCATTTAATTGAAATTCGGCAAACAATGCCGGATCATTACGTCGATGAATTCGAATCATTAAACTGATATCAGGCAGACAAAGTCTGACCCATAAAGTTAATCTTATAGCAGACAAGTTCTGATCATTAAATTAATTGGTTTTCAGATAACCGAAAGACAAGCAAAATGTCGCTAACGCTAGAAAAATTTGAATGTGAAGGTGACCCAACTTCTGTAGGAGTAAGGTGGGAACGATGGAAACGAGCACTCCTCATCTATATTGAAGCTTCAGAAATATAAACAAATGAGAGAAAGAGGGCAAGTTTATTGCATTTCGGAGGACTCGAGCTCCAAGAAGTATTTTTTAATATTCCAAATGCTAATGTAGAACCTGCAGATGACATAGATGTCTTTGACATCGCTATCAAGGAACTCGATGCATATTTTTCGCCCAAGCAAAATAAAGTTTATAAACGTTACCAATTTGGACTACTCAAACAAGAACCAAACGAAAAATTTGAGAAATGTCTGGTACGATTAAGGCAACAGGCAGGTAAATGTCAATTTCATGATAAGGACAAACACCTTATTGACCAGATAGCTCAAAAATGTTCGTCCAACGAATTAAGAAAAAGGATTCTGCAAATTGGTGACGCATTTACCCTGGATAATATGATAGCGGAAGTAAATGCTCTCGAGGCTGTAACTCGACAAATGGAAGAATTTGAAAACAAAAATAATAGCATACATCAGATCGTAAACAAAATAGAAAGCGGAATACACAAGAAGACGTGGGTGAATAAGAAAACAGGATGCGGTAGATGTGGAATCTCTAAACACTCATCTCAAGATAGTACATATCCTGCCAGAGAAGAGGAGTGTTTAAAATGCGGTCTCAAAGGACATTTCAGACAGTATTGTGGGACCCGACAACCAGTGAAAAGCAAACAGGAAGCCGAATACAAGAAAAGATGCGATTAGAAGAAATTTCGACTTAACAAAGAGATAGGTAATGTAAACCAGGTATCTGAAGCCGAAGAGATAGATTATGTATTCCACATAGATGGCAATATTATAGTCGAATGTAAACTCGGTGGAGTAAAAGTTAATATGCTGATTGACTCAGGGTATAAGCATATGGTAGCAATACTCCATTGAAGTTAAAAGGCTCTTTTAACGCAAAGTTACAAGTCGGAAGAAAGTTGGAGAATGCTACATTTTACGTTGTTAGCGACGGTCCTAAGAACCTTTTGGGCAAGATAATTGCCATGTCACCAGGGATAATTTAAATAGGAGTTGACATCTACCAAATTGAAGAGAAGACATTTCAGAAACTCAAGGATATCTTAGTTGAGATACCCGTAGACAATTCTGTTCCACCGGTTTCACAACCCTATCGAAGAATTCATATACCCTTGGAAAAAAAAATAGAAGCTAAAATAAGAGAATTAGTCCAACGAGATATAATAGAGGACGTTCAGAGCTCTTTCAAATGGGTATCATCGATGGTCCCAATACTAAAAGAGAATGGGGAGATGCTTATTTGCGTTGACATGAGACGAGCGAATACAGCAATCATGCGCGAAAATCATCCACTTCCAATAATGGACAAATTATTGCCAAAAGTGCGAAGCGCAAAATACTTCAGCAAACTGGATATTCGTGACGCATTTCATCAAGTCGAACTTCATCGCAATTCTCGACACATCACAACCTTCATTACCAGCAAAGGTTGATTTAGATATAAACGTCTAATGTTCGGAATTACATGTGCTCCGGAAATATACCAAAAAACCATGGAAAGGATACTCTTAGGGCGTAAAGGAGTTGTCAATTTTATTGATGACATACTAGTTTATGGAAAATATATGGAAGAACATGACACGTGGTTAAAAAAGGTACTGCGAATATTAGCCGACAACAATGTGGTTTTGAAAGAAGACAAATGTATTTATAGAGTAACT
>JAUMHM010000005.1:40070130-40082853 GCA_032362435.1 Melikaiella ostensackeni
TGGAAGAATTCAAAAACAAAAATGAAAGCAAACATCAGATAGTAAATAAAATAGAAAGCGGAATACACAAGAAGACGTGGGTGAATAAAAAAACAGGATGCGGTAGATGTCGAAACCCTAAACACTCATCTCAAGATAGTACATGTTCTGCCAGAGAAAAGGAGTTTTTGAAATGCGGTCTCAAGGGACGTTTCAGACAGTATTGTAGGACCAGACAACCAGTGAAAAGGAAACAGGAAGCCGAATACAAGAAAAGATGCGATTAGAAGAAATTTCGACCTGACAAAGAGGTCGGTAATGTAAACTAAGTATCTGAGGCCGAAGAGATAGTTTATGTCTTCCACATAGATGATGATATTATAGTCGAATGTAAAATCGGTGGAGTGAAAGTTAATATGCTGATTGACACAGGGTGTAAGCACAATCTAATTACCGAAGAAACGTGGGAGGCCATGAAGAATAACCAAGTGCAAATACACAACTAAGTAAGAAACCCAAAAAAAAACTTTCTTGGTATATGGTATCAATACTCCATTAAAGTTACAAGGCTCTTTTAACGCCAACTTACAAGTCGGAGGAAAGTTTGAGAATGCTACATTTCACGTTGTTAGCGACGGTCCTAAAAACCTTTTGGACAAGATAACTGCCATGTTGCTAGGGATACTCAAAATAGGAGTTGACATCAACCAAATTGAAGAGGAGACATTCCAGAAACTCAAGGATATCTTAGTTGAGATACCCATAGACAATTCTGTTCCACCGGTTTCACAACCCTATCGAAGAATTCCTATACCCTTGGAAGAAAAAATAGAAGCTAAAATAAGAGAATTAGTCCAACGAGATATAATAGAGGAAGTTCATAGCTCTTCTAAATGGGTATCAGCGATGGTGCCAATACTAAAAGGGAATGGGGAGGTGCGTATTTGCGTTGACATGAGACGAGCGAATGAGGCAATCATGCACGAAAATCATCCACTCCCAGCAATGGATAAATTATTGCCAAAGGTGCAAAGCGCAAAATACTTCAGCAAACTGGATATTCGTCACGCATTTCATCAGGTCGAACTTCATCCCAATTCTCGACGCATCACAACCTTCATTACCAACAAAGGTTTATTTAGATATAAACGTCTAATGTTCGGAATTACATGTGCTCCGGAAATATACCAAAAAACCATGGGAATGATACTCCCAGGGTGTGAAGGAGTTGTCAATTTTATTGATGACATACTAGTTTATGGAAAAGATATGAAAGAACATGACACGAGGTTAAAAAAGATACTGCTAATATTAGCCGACAACAATGTGGTTTTGAAAGAAAACAAATGTATTTTTTAGAGTAACTAAGGTACAGTTCTTGGCTCATGAGCTAACTGGAAAAGGAATCAGACCATTAGAAAAATATATATGTGCCATTCAACAATTTAGACCTCCTACAACCATTGGGGAGTTACAAAGTTTCCTGGGATTGGTTAATTTTGTTGGAAAATGGATTCCAAACCTGACTACTATGACGGAACCCCGGAAAGAATTACTTCGGAATGAACAAAGTAAAGGATTTAATATTCAGAAATGCTGGAGTATAAACCAACAGAGAACCTTTGACTACCTAAAATCTGCACGAACAAACATTCCTACTTTGGGGTATTACGATGTGAACAAAAAGACCATAGTGATTGCCGACACTAGTTCCGTTGGGTTAGGAGGAGTACTAATCCAAATTCATGAGTCCGGACCTAGAATAATTGCATATGGGTACAAAACCTTGACTGATTGAGAACGCCGATATTGTCAGACAGAAAAACAATCCCTTGCTTTCGTCTGGGCTGTCGAACATTTTCGTATTTTTCTCTATGGTAAGGAGTTTGAACTAGTGACCGACCATAAGCCACTAGAAGTAATATTTGGTCCAAAATCTAAGCCTTGTGCTCGAATCAAAGAGTGTTCTGAAGATGATGCAGAGATATTAAAAGTTAAAGATGGTCTATATAACAATAAATGGGACGATGGAGTGAAAAATTTCAAAATTTTTCAAACCGAACTACGTTTCTATGATGGTATGTTGCTGAGAGGAACAAAAATAGTAATTTCAAAAAAACTACGGAATCAAGTTTTGAGTGCCGCTTAAGAAGGCCACCCTGGTATCGTCGCAATGGAGGCACGCCTCAGAACCAAAGTTTGGTGGCCAAGATACCGCAGAAAGGCTGAGAATATTGTTGAATCATGTAAAGGATGTATTTTAGTCTCAGCACTAAGCCCGCCAAACCCATTAAAACGGCGAGAATTACCGGATGGACCCTGGATTGATGTAGCCATGGATCTGATGGGACCACTTCCTAGTAACAATTACATTTTAGTAGTGGTCGACTATTTTAGCAGATATAAAGAAATCAAGTTATGTCGCAAAATCACCAGTACAGAGATTATTAGCCTTCTGAAGGAAATTTTCAGCAGGCTTGGCTATCCTGTTTCAATAACTGACGATAATGAGAAACAATTCTCTAGTGAAGAGTTCAAATTGTTCTGTAGAAAAAGAAATATAACTGTCTACAACACTGTACCTTACGGACCACAACAAAATGGTGAGGTCGAGCGCCAGAATCACGATATCTCAAAACCACTAAAGATTAGCCAAGCTGAAAGAAGAGATTGGAAAGAAAGTCTTTTGGAATACTTGATCATGTACAATAGCACACCACACGCCGTGACTGGAAAAACGCCATCAGAATTGTTTTTCAGAAGGCAGTTCCGTGACAAAATCCCTATGGTTGGTGATATTAGTCACAAACAGGAGGATATGGATGTCAGAGATAGAGATCAGGAAAAGAAAGAAAGAGGAAAGGAATATACAGATAGGAGAAGAAAGGCAAAGGACTGCGAGCTGGGAGTGGGCGACAAAGTATATATTAAAAATACAAACAAGGAGAATAAATTAAGTCTGAACTTTGAACCGACTACTCACAGGGTTGTGAAAAGTAAAGGAGGAGATGTCCAAGTTCGGAATCATGAAACGGGACAAGTATACAGGAGGAATGTTGTGCACTTAAAGAAAATCCAAGGGCAGTGGAAAGTCCTCGATAATCATGAGGAAGAGAAAACTGGAGATGATGGTTTGGTGGAAGAAAATGAGGACAATGAGGATGGCTACTGGAAAAGAGATTTATAAATGATCATTTGAAGAGTACTTACAAATGGAAAAAGGAAATAAGTCTACATTTATTTAATATTCAACAATGAAATGAGAAAATTATTTTATGTTATGTTTAATGTGAGAATATAAAATAAATAACTGTTGTCATAACAAGATGTCTTTCATTTGGAGAAAACTTAGGAGTTAGGAATTGAGAAAAACGAAAGATGAAATAAAAAATCAATTAATGAGGAAGAGGTGTAGTGTATGCGTAAAGTAGGGGTTGATATTGTCTCGAGCGTATACGTCACAAAGTGTTGGTGGGGAGCCGGTCGAAGTTTAGTTGGGACTAAACGGCCGGGAAGCCGACAAGTGGTGGTGCGTTGGCGAGCCATTTGATATATTCATATATCAATATTATTATTCATCTGTTTTCAAAACATATTCAGAATTTGGATTTTGAACATTGATGCTTGTAGAGAATTCCATGGCGCATCTTTCTTGTTCTTTCTTTTGAAAGCAGACTGACGGTCAATAGTTATGCGCTCGATTTCAGTTATAAGCCCTTTTCGTTGGCGGCCCTTGAATTATTATGTATTATGAAAAAAAGAACTATTTTTAAAATTAAAAATAGGTATATGGTAGTATAGAAGTGGAAGTTCTTTCACATGGAAAAAAGAAGTTTTTTTAAAGTTTCAATACTAATTCAAGAGCTGCGGATATATAAGCGATAGCTGAACGGAGTTTTATATCATTTCTGAAACATTTCAGATAAAATGTAGAATTATTGAGGTGTAATTATTTGAAAAAATCCGTAATTTTTGAAGTGAGTCTGAGATGAAAAATTCCAATACTTATTGTGGAAGAATTCAATACAAATACTTTAATGATTCGTAGGAATTAAATTGGGAATATAGATTATTTATGAAGCACTGCGTTATATGCAAAAAAAAGTTTTCTGAATTACTAATAATAATCTACAAGTGTACGCAGTTAATATGTTCCTCTTGCATCTAATACATTCCGTTCGCAGCATGAAGTTGTTTCGCAGAAATGCTTTTGTTTTTGATTCCTATTTTTTTAATTTGGTTCGTTTCACTATTTGAAGTTTAAAATTACACAATTGTAAATCATGTTCAATTGATAAATATATCAAATTCTTTGGGATCGATTTTAAATATTTGAAATTGTACAACAAAATGAAATTAATAATTGGAAACTAATATTTTTGAAATAATTATATTGTACGTTCTACTTAGGTTCTTTAGGTAAAGACGTGCTACTTCTCTAAAGAACAAGCCTTTTTGTGGTTACTTCTCGTCACAGAAAGAGTCAACCTTTTTCACCTCTGAGAGGACACTTTTTCCACTTTTATTAAGGCACTAAAGGCTTAAAACACTTCGAAGCCTTATGTAATCTAGAAATACATTTCTTTTTGGTCTGTATCTAGGTGTCATTCTCATATGTAATGTATTAAATCATGACGCTAAAATCATAAGGTTCTATCTCCAATTAAATATGTCACTTGATTTTCACTTGTGTTGTATATAAGAAGTAATAAGAAACAAATTAAAATCAAGTGAATCCTAAAATTCAAGGTAAAACGCTCTGGTATTAGGTTCGCAAAATTCTTATATTTCAGTACAGACGTTTATCGACATTTTGGCAAATCAAAGAACACAAATACTGCACATATTTGACAGGCATTCTTTAAATTTATAAGAAGGAAAAGTGGATAAAGATCATTTTGTTTTTCCTCCTACTACGCAGAAAACAATGTTCTCTGATATTTTCACATCTTTGCTTTTGGGTGTCAGAAGCTTCTGTAATTTTGGAAAAAGGACCCGTACTGAAAGAGGCCGGGTTACTAACATACAGCTGGGTTGTGTTGACCCCACCTGAAATGGAAGTACAAAATTTTATGGACACTCTGGTCCTAAAATCTGTTCTTTTTATTTTAAAATTAAGTCCGAGGGTCATTGCATACAAGCATCACGAGCGAAATATACGGTCATTTCAGGATACAAAGCGTATAACCATACTGTCATAAATCCTTGTAATCCTGTACCGATATCTCATTGTATAAACTCCTACTTCTAATCTCTTTATGAGTCCGTAATATTGAATCTTTTGAGATTAGTGAGTAGAATATTGCAGCACTACTGAAATAATAAGAAAGGTTGGTCTTGTGAAGGACCGTTTAAGCTTTTAGTTTTTCTCATAGTGAAATATTGCAGTAATAATGACAGAATAATATACAAAATAGATGCAAAATATAATATGTAGGTAAGTATGTATAACTTGAAAATACTCAGGTATCTATTAAAAGTAATGGTCATTAGGAGAAAAAGAATGTGCAAGTGAAGCTGTATGACTAAAAAATTCGTTATTCTGAAAATTGTGAGGAAGCCAGTAATATTACTTGTTTTTGATAAACTGAGCAGTGTACCCAATTTTTAAAAATTTGGATACATTTTTAGTGAGTGCGTTTATTTAAGATAAAATATTTTTATACGGTCTATTGGAGAGGAAACAAATTTCTTGAAAGTCTGTCAATTATCCTAAAAATTGTTGAGTCTCTGGAAACTTTCAGCTATTTTTTTCTCAGCGGTTCTAGTTTTATCCATTCACGTGATAAGAGTGCCGTCGCAGAGGATGCATTCTTCATTTTTCCTTTCTCATAAACTTTCACTGGAATCAATATACGCTTTGATTAAAATTAGTGCGTCTCCGTGGGTTCCTTACCGCAGGGTTACGAAGATAAATTACATCAGGTGAATGACATGAGTTTTTTACGTACATTACATCCCAAGTTTGTCACACAATGCAAATTGAGTGGGAGTTTTATACAGAAAATACGTATATTGCATATGAAGGGAGCAGGCGCAAAACCTCCCAAACGCCGAAATTCTAGAAATGGATTTTTTGCTGTGTGTTTATCATGAGATCGTAACGCATGTCCCTGTAAAACGATTAGGTTGAATATAAATTAAACATGAAGGGAAGAAAAAGTTGTTATAGCAAAACCTCCCAAGTGCATTGTTTGAGTTCTTAAAAGTTGTTCTTCAATCTTTCTTTGTATTTGGCCCTACTTTCAACAAAACTTTCGCACAAAAACAGTTATTTTGAAAAAAATCATAGTGAATCTCAAAATCGTTTTAAAATTTTTTTACCTTCACTCAAATGGCGTTTGGGTTGTTGTGCTCAACGTGGATTTTTGATCAATTTTTCTCGAGACTGATTGCGTTTTCTTAACTTTTCTATATCACAACTCTTTAAAGGTTGGTGAGGAACTGAGAACTAGAAATTGTTTTGTTTTCATTTCGTTTCAAATGAAACGCGCAAAAGTTACACAGTTTGTTGCCTTTCTTGAAAAATTTTTTTTTCACCTTTGATAGGTTTTGCGCCTGCACCCTTCATATGTAAAAAGCCATGTAATTGCCGTGAGAAGCCTTACGTTACGCGTAACTGCGCAACCCTGAGGACCTTAGTCCCAGCTACCTCGACAACAGGATTGAGGGTGCCGTCCCGAGGACACACTATTTTTTTTTTTATGCCAATAAAATTGCCTATCCAATTGCCTATGGAATTATTAAATAGTTGTTGGTAGATTTGGCTGCAGGGTCCAAAATAATTGAATTAAATTATTTAATAATTGAACCAAACGTTTCGACATACGATGGTGGCCCTCGTCAGTGTATTTATTGGTTCCGCAAAAAACTACATAATTTCTTGTCAGGAAAGTAGTTTACAAATTGAAAATATTTTCAGCGCAGCTTTTTAATTTCTCAAAATGGTAGTCTGTTGGGAGAAATATAATAAGAATCATGTTTTATTCATGCAGGAAGCAGGAGACAAGTGCATTTTGTTGATGCTTCTGAACGAAGATGTTAAAAATCCTATTGTAGGAAACGCTTCATGGTTGCAAAACCAGCCCACCGATGAAGAATTGAGCAATATTGTAAAAACTGAAAAACCAGTGATTATAAACCCGCCACAATGTGCAATTCGTGCACCTAGAGTAATGCGAAAAACAATTACCAAAGATACGGAATGGTATAGTCGCATAATACGCAATGTCAATTTTGGAGGTAAAAAAAGTGGATTATTTTACAATAAACACTATGTACTTGAGGGTGATTCATTTTATGAGACAAATAAAATAATTCCGTCAAATCTAACAACGTTCTCTTGGTACCGTTTCATGTCTAAATGAGCTGTGTGAAAGGAGGAGCCGTTTGGATAACATTTGGAGGTCACCTTTTGACATTAAAATATTATACAAGAATGAAGAAGAGTTAAACATTTTTCTTTATCGAGTGCTTAAAATGTATGGACTTTCCAAGCTTAATTGGACATGTTATGGTTGAAATTACTATAATTTAGAATATATTACATTTTTACAATAATAATTTCCAATAATAACGATAAAAATAATAATTCCCAATTGCTTTTAAATATATTCACAATATTTATTTTACTTATTTTATTTTGTGATGAGCACACCTTATTACATAGTATTACAGAAAAATGTGAAACAAAATGAAATTGTTATTTTCCTTAAAAACGAGTTGAAACATCTACATTAAAATTATGTAGAATGATGATAATATAAAAGGGGATAATTCTATATGTATAAAAATTTAATACAAGTATTTTCGAAACATTGAGAAAATAAAAACAATAAAAAAGACAACACTCCAATGGGGGATCTCTCAATTATACTTGATTTTTATTTTTTTCTCTTTAAATTTCTTGACTACAAAGGTCCAACTTAGGCTAGTATGCGTATCCAGTTTTGCAAATCATTCCTCTTAAATCACCGTAATGTATATTTTATTATATATATATGTCTGAAATAATAATTTGCAGAGTGAGAGAAAATGGTGGAAGCATGCAAAGTTTTTAATAAGCATGGAGTTTGTGGCGGCAATAAGCAGGACCGGAAGGAACTGAATAGAAAAACTCATGAAAATGACATTTATACAACGACTATTACTTCAAAAAAGAAGAAGGAGTCGGTGGCGTCCAAGGAAAGGAAAATATTTCTCTGGTAATGGCACGAAAGAAAAGGCAGTATGCGTTACTGGAAACGTTAAAGAAAAATCCTGCTATACTGCCTGAATGCCTGGTAAGTTAATGAAAAAGAGTAATTGCGGCTGTAATAATTTTTGTTAATTCTGATTTTAAAAAACTAGCTGTGAATTCGATCTCGAGTGCTTCCACTTTGTTTGTATTTATATTTATATGGTGCTCATTTCACAAGCACTTTGCTTCTCTTTAGCAAATATATTTGCTTCCTCATAGAGGAAGCATTAGGGATTTTTTAAATAATAGACAAACTGATGCTTTCATTTTGATCAATTCAAAAACAGAAATTTACAAAAAATACAAAATTACAAAATAATACAAAAAAATTTTCGAATACAATGACAAATCAAACAAATCTAATTTTGTATTTGAAATGCTAATTTTTCGAGCTGGAAAATGGAAGGGGGAAGTTCGGTCGCACCCTATCCTTTTCCCAGCTTTATGTTTTTTTTTTTAAATTGTCAGAATTATTTCATTTGAAAATTTATGATCAAAAAGTACTTTCTATTCGTGCATCAACTTTCAATTATGTTGATGAAAGAAGTTTTTCTGTTTAAAACAGATGTTTCAAATACTACGAATGAGCATAACTTCCTTACTCTTCAATAAAGTGTATTAATATAATAAGTCAATCTGTTTGCCTCGAATCAAGGAATCTTTTCCGTTCTTGCATCAATTTTGAATTATGTTAAGGAAAAAAGTTTTATTACAAAAAACCGTTTTTTCAAATATTATGCATTACCATAACTTCCTTACTCTTTAACAAAATGTATTTATATTATAGGTCAATCCATTCGTTTCGAACGAAGGAATCTTTTATATTTTGCATCAACTTTGAATTATGTTAATGAAAAAAGTTTTACTATAAAAAACCGATTTTCAAAATATTATAAAGTGCTAAAAAAAATGCAATAAATATTTTTAGAAATCCTTAGATCAGTTCTGAGATATTAGTGGTCGAAATAAGCCCACAAAATTTTATCAAGTTATCTGCAACCGTCTTCAAGTTATCGTATCCACAAAAAGTGTGACATCCACACACACACATCCACGAACACATATCCGGACAATTGATGAGAACTTTGTATTAGACATTTTGTTACTGAGGAACGCTCAATTGAACGAATTAAAAATTTTTCGAAATTGTCACCATTACAAAGCTTCCTCTATGAGGAAACAAAAAGAAATAAAAGTATGTATTATGTAGGTAGTCAGTCAAAAAGAGCAAGTAACGAAAGGGGAAAATATGCCGACTGAAGATCTGACAAAAATTGTGGTGGATTTATCAAGGTCAATCGTAAAAGATCCTGCTATACCATCTGACTGTCTGGAAAGTTGACGAAAAAAGTAATTAGGATCGTAATTATTTTTGCTAATTTTTTTTAAATAAATAAAAATATTTATTATGTAGGTAGTCAGTCAGAAAGACGACGTAGAAGAAGGGGAGAATGTGCCGACGGAAGATGTTACGAAACTCGTGGTGGAATTATCGACGACAATGAAAGGTAATTTCTAATATTTTCTTTGCAGAAATAGTGAAAATGATCATGAATAAGGTATATACATAATGTTATGTTGCTTCTTTCATGTGCAGAACTTATTGTTACAATGCTGACATCGAATCAACAATTACGAACTGCGATGGATGGTTTCTTAAAATCTGTCATCGAACATAAGAAACAAGAATGTTCGGTTGCTTTACTAGAGGTATCCACTATGGTAAATTTTTCTACAAAACATAACTTGTACATGCACATAATGTTAGGTATAATGTACTAAAATTTGTATCCATTTACTCTTTTTGTTTTTGCAAACAATAATTTGTGGTCTCTTCATACGTGGGTTGGTCCAAAAACAAGTATTCATTTGTTTAAAAGAATTGTTTCTAATTATATACATATTAGAAAGTTGTTCATGGATTCTAGTAAATAATTGATGAATTTTTCTAAAGAATTGATGAACTCGAATGAAAAAATCGAAAGCGGTTCACGTTTTTAGAAAAAAAGTTGCTTTTATTACCAACTTCATTGTGTCAACAGTTAAGAAATATTTGCTAATAAAAATGTTTGATGACATAATGTTGACTACTTTAACATGCAATTTTTCAGGAACAAATTATTTTTCCAGAAGACACACACTTATCAACAATCGGCTAAGAGGGGAAACGATGAGCAACTGTTGGAGGAAGATGTGGACTCCGAAATGTTGAAGAACTTGATTCACGAAGTAAGTTATAAAATTCAAATTCAAATTCCTCTTTATTGGCTCCCAGCAGCTACACGTAATCAATACGTTATTAAATTACCATTCAAAATACAAGTTTAATGTATTGTGAAATTAATATATGAGTATATGTATGATACATAATGTTATATGCAAAGATAATTGTAATAAAAATTATTCAAGCAGATACATATAAATCAAGAGCTGGCCTCTATTAACGTGGAGGAACTGATGCTGGAAGAAGTTCTGACGGATCGAGAAATGTCAGAGAAATCGATGAACGAAGTAAGCAAAATCCATTTATTGAAAGGTTGAACAAGAAAGGGGCGTAAATGCGATATCGAAAATTGTGTATGGGAGAACAAAAAAACTTAATTCAAGGAAAAAAGCAAGAAAACTATTTTAAGATATCTTAATTCTGAATGGATGCAAACAATAGTTTGGTCGGAAATAGTTATGCCGCTCTGAGAAAAAGGAGCGGATAGCATATTTCATTGCCAAAATGTATTTATCTTTTTAAACAATCAATCATATTTTTAAAAAATTGCCTTACGTCCCCATACCGTTCTATCCTTTAATTACCCTATGCTAAATTGATTGTATATGTTTCTATACGAAACAAGGTTCTTTGTTGTAATAAAGCAATACATAATTGTGACAAGCTCATTCATTCATTGACAGGTTTATTATTCTGAAAACACGGAATCGTCTGAAGTGGGATACAAGGATAAACAACTCCACTCGTAAGGTAAACCAATGTGCATGAAATATTTAAGAAATAGTAACATATTTTGCAGTATAAATATATTTTGCTGAGTTTCAAGGTTTTTTTTATTGATTTAGCAGGTACCTAAAATCACGAGCATATCGTCAGTACTCAAAAATGATCTTTGCACAAGTAAACTTAATGAAGGTGTTGTAAAGGTAAGCCCTTTCGAGATGTTTTCTGCAGTAATTATTATAAAGTTCATTGGTAGTGTACAAAATGGACAAGAAGTTGAAAATTTCTGTGAGTTTGAATCTTTCTCCTAATTTCACAGGAACGCTCAGGGAATGCACTAATTCGATGTGAACCGAATACGTCACAGGGATCGTATTCACATGTGTGCGATCCCCTAAACATGCTTAGTGATACAACTGTCGCTTTGATCCAGATCAAGTAAGGTCTTCATAGATAAAGTTACAAAAACAAAAAAAAGGGACTTCAAGAAGGGAGCCAAGGTAAGGGAATCATCCGTTGGTAAATTTATTTATTTATGAAGGAAAGTGAGTTGTGAAGTTAGGAATAATTCATTTGACAACTTAGGAAATTGATTTGTTGATAAAAAATGGACTTGTGAATTTAAAAATAAATAATTTCGCAAAGTTGGTAAGTTTATTTATTTATGAAAGAAATAGGCTTATGAATTTGTGAATAAATAATTTTGTAAAGTTGGTAAATTTATCTAATTATTCATTTAATCATAAAGGACAGAGATTTGTGCATTTGAAAATAAATAGTTTCGACAAATTGGTAAGTTTGTTTATTTATAAAGGAAATAGGCTTGTGAATTTGGGAAGAAATATCTTGTGAACGCGCTGCGAGCTGGGATTCTCTTGCTTCTTCATTTGTCAAATTCCGTTGCGTAGTTCTCAAAAATTTCAAAACTGTTTTTCACTTTTTATTTCCCGTTGAATCGCGAAATTCGTTACATAATTGTGAAGTTTAGTTCAAGGAAGGATGCTATACAGAGCGTTTTTTTTATTTAGTGTCGATGTTGTGCTGTAATATATGTCTGAAGTCAATTGTGTTTGACACTCGCCATTTCTTTCTCGGGATTCGTTTGCTCGGTCTTGATTTCAACGTTCCAGAAAATGATTATTTTCTATCGAAATTTTCATTTTCTCGTAAAAAGCGCACTGTATTTCTCGTTATGTGGATTCCAGGATTTCGTCAGACCCCGAGTACTAGGTAAGTTTTGTCTATTTATCCTACAATCTACTTCCGCAAATAAATGTAGGGTCACGGCCGTGCTCATAATTGGAGGCAACCAATAAAGATTCCACAAGATAAGAGCTTTCACTTGACTTTAGTATGCATGGGTCAAATCACATATCAGGTCATATCAGATATCCAATCGACTTGAAACATTGCATACATACGTATTTCTGATGACAATAAACAATTCTATCAAATTTGAGCCCCCCGTCCCCGGCGGAACCCCATACTGTTAGAAAATACTAACAATATGGGTATCTATGAAAAGGTCTTGGCAAGTAGAGTTCAAATTCAAGTTGAC
>JAUMHM010000005.1:40082953-40105621 GCA_032362435.1 Melikaiella ostensackeni
TCCGCGGAACGCGTTACAGCACCCGAGATGAGGTCATGGAAAAATCGAAGATGGCTCTGATGGCTATACCGCAAAACGATTATAAAAAATGTTTCGAGGATTGGATCAAGCGCTGGCATGCTCGCGCGTCAAACTCCACACTCTCTGCATCTTCTCCTTCTCCCACGAGTCGCACAATATACTATTTTTATAGATAATCAGCATTAAATTTATAAGAAAATTGTCAAAGCCTATTTCCAGTTTTTTTCATGCAATTATTTAATTAACGCAAATTGTGGCAAAAAAACACTTTTTCAGCCCAGATTTTTTTCTCTGAAAAAATAAATAAATAAACTCGCTATGTATCATATTTGATGTAGATATACTAAGGGAACATTAATAATTCATTCAATGTTGAATTTAATATGTATAAACAATTGGTATAAACAAATAATCAACTATGTTGTTTTCTGTGGGAAAATTTTTTTCAACTGGAATTGCGAATATTTATTTTAAAAATGATAATTCGTGTCTGAAAACTCTTTATAATTAACAATAATCATTCTTATAAACAATTTTAACAACAAATAGCCAATTGGGCTAGTTTACTCAAAGACAAATTTGTTATGTCTCACTAGCCCTTACTAGCATCGTTCAAAAAGTGATTTTCGATTTTAATAACTAAATATTTTAATTGTCAACAACAAATTTTATAAACAAAATACCTATTTCGGGCATTTTCTCGCTGAAAAATTCGTCTTTACAATACTTATTGATATAAATAAGTTTAATATTGATTGTTGAAGTAGTAAAATATATCCGAAAATAATTACGACTTTTATCAACAAATTTATAAACAAATACCCATGTTAGGCATTTTTGTGCAGAATTTATTTTTTCTCTATAACATTTTACATTTCATCCTTTTTGATAGGAAGTATCACATAACTATATTGAATCATTTTTCAACAAATAAATAAATAATGAACAATTATTGTTATTATTTTTATTTTGTCAAGAGTGTATGATTTCCGAATTTGAGCCTTATATTTTGAAAGGCTTTTCTCCTCTTAATTCTTAGTATGAAATTAATTTCGGAAGTTAAGCGAGATTACTTGTATTATTTGTTTCAAAATTATTATATTACTTGTATTATTGTATTAATTAATCATTGACATGATTTTCATGAATGACATAAGTTTAATGTACATATATTACGGACAGTATATTTTCTTCTGTGCGAAAATGAACAAGGCCTGATATATTTATTGATTAGTTTATTTATAACTATTGAATATAATCGCTAGAACTTGCTTCTGATAAGATTAAGAGAGAAGAATTGATGCCTTTCCTCAAAAGGCTTGAGTTTGGAAATTATTTACACTAAACAACAATAAGAATACTAACAGTAATTACTTATTGTTGATTTATTTGTTGAAAAATAATTAAATATATTTATATAGTGCTTTCTATCATAAAAGATGAAATGTAAGATGTTATAGAGGAAAAAAATCCACACAAAAATGCCTAGCTTGGGTATTTATTTATAAATTTGTGAGTAACAGTCGTAATTATTTTCGGATATATTTTATCACCACAAGAATCAATGTTAAATTGACTTATGGTGATATGTATTGCGGAAATTAATTTTTCAGCAAGAAAAAGCCAAAAATAGGTATTTTGTTTATGAAACTTGTTACTAACAATTGAAATATTTAATTAGTGGAATCTTAAATCACTTTTTGAACGATGCCACTAAGGTTTAGTGGGAAATAAAAAATCTGTTTCTGAGTAAACGAGCCAAATTAAATATTTGTTGTTAGAAGTGTTGAAAACAATAATTATTATTAACCATGAAGAGTTTTTAGATACCGTCTATCATTTTTGAAAATTAATCTCTGCAATTCGATTTGGGAAGAAAAATTCCCCCCACAGAAATCAACATAGTCGACTATTTGTTTATGCCAATTACTTACATAAATCAACTCTAACATTAAATGAATTATTTATGTTCTTTAAGTATATCTTCATTAAATATGATACATAGCGAGTTTACTTTTTTTTCGAAGAAAAAAATCAAGCCTGCAAAATTTCTTTTTTTGCTATACTTTGCGTTAATTAAATAACTATATAAATAATCAAAGTAGGCTTTAATAACTTTTTTAGGAATTTAATTTTGATCATTTCTGAAGAAAAAACTTTCAAATCTGTTCATAATTGCAACCTGTGAACTATTTAAAATAGTAAATTTTCGATTCAGCTCACTGTGCGCCCTGATGAACAAAATCGAGTAATCATTTTGCATGATAAATCTTTTTCTTCAACCACTGAAAATAAAACTTTAACTCCTTTTTTACACCCTTTGATATCTTTGCGGTAAATTAGCTTTTCTTTTATGAGTCAAGACCCCTTTTTATTTCTAGACCGTTAAGGTTATACGTGATCGTAATCAAAAGTCCCTCAAGTACTTGAAGTTAAAAGATATTAAAGGCTCTCAACTCTTGAGGAAAGCTCTTCATTTGAATTTCACAACTATTTTTCAACGGACGAGGTACTTGGAGTTTACAATTTCAAGTACTTTAAGTCACGATGTTTTCCGAGGTTATAAACACTTTGCTAATGCACTTCCGAAAGATCACCTCTTTTACTGCCTGAACATATCGTTAAAAGATAGAGTACCATACTTTTTGAAAGTTCAACAGATATACAAGAAGTAAAAGTTTTTACGTATTATGCATTTTAACCTGAAACACGATAGGCCACTAGGAGAATCAATTGTTTACATTTTGAATGTTTGAACATTTTGAAATGAAAAAATAAATTGAATGAAGTTTCGAATAACTCTTAGCTCCGATTTTTTTGAAATTCTGTATACTCATGTATTTTGAAGCGCTGATTACGAAAATCATAGTGGAAATTGGTACAAATTTGATTTTCATGGTAAAAACCCTTTAAAAACATGGGTTTTCACGTTTATCTTGAGAACCATTGAAAATTTACAAAAACAACTTCATAAAAGTTGTAGACCTAGTCAAAATACACATTTTATGTCTCATCTAATTTTTCGTACGCGTGAAAGTTTACGAGATATTTGATGATAAACATGAAAATTTCATACCTAGCCCGTGCCGAAAACGTAAGTATTCCTGTGACAAATCACTGCAGTTATAATTTTTTCACTTAATTTTATTCACGTCTCCCCACGAGACCTTAGAAAGGGGTAGGGGTTTGACCAAGATTATTCCTGCGACCTGAAAAAGGGATGCCTTTTCTCATTCTAATTGATGTAAAACTGATGTAATTAAATACATCGTAAATAATATTTCCTTCATGAGCGTCTGCAGTTAGCCTATCCAAATGATA
The DNA here is from genome assembly GCA_032362435.1 of Melikaiella ostensackeni. Lineage (NCBI taxonomy): Eukaryota > Metazoa > Arthropoda > Insecta > Hymenoptera > Cynipidae > Melikaiella > Melikaiella ostensackeni. The sequence continues at coordinate 40,086,296 of JAUMHM010000005.1, forward strand.
ATATTCAGAGTTCACCGCGAGAAGGTTGTAGTACGATTTTAAACTCCTTTCTCCAGGGTGCTTTTTAAAAAAATACATACGTTTTTGGCAGGGACTAAGCATGAAATTTTCATATTTATCATCAAATATCTCGAAAAATTTCACTCGTACAAGAAAAAGGATAGAACATAAAATGTTAATTTAAACTAAGTCTACAACTTTTGTGAAAATTATTTTAAAAATTTTCAATCGTTCTCGAGATAAACGTGAAAGATTTTTATGGTTTTAGCTATGAAAATCAAATTTGCGCCAATTTTCACTATGATTTTCGCAATCAGCTCGTCAAAATACATAAATATACTCAGCTTTAAAGAAATCGGAGGTAAAAGCTATTCGGAACTACACCCAAGAGATTTTGTATAAGAAAACAGCAAAATATTTCTTCAACATTCTGATTTGTCACGATAGTATCAAAAAAACAGCCTCATATTATTCTTTCATAATTTTATACAGGGTGTAGCAGGATAAGCGGAGAAATTAACTCAAATTTCAATGCACTGGAACTCAGGATATCTTCCCTTTTTTGACATAAGCTATAGGTCGATTTGTTTGTTTTGTCATGAAGAATAATTGTCAGTGAAAGAATTTAAATTCGAATTATTTGCTCCTCAGATATCTTGAAAGTTGTGCACCCTTCTTCTCAATTTCCGGAAACTTGTACTTGATTCTGTTTTTGGCATCAGATGGTCAATTGCGGAACATGAGACGATCACTCATATTTCATTCGTTTCTCGATTTCATACAGTTGTGAAACATAAGACGATCAATCAAGTTGTTATTTGTTTATGAATTTATTACAGTTCTAGGCCACAAGGCGATCAATCACACTGTCATTTGTTACTGAATGTCATGCAGTTCTAAAACATAAGACGATCACTCGCATTCCACTCATTTCTGAATCTCATACAGATGTGAAATATAAGACGATCAATCACATTGTCATTTGTTTCTGAATCTCATGCAATTCTAAAACATAAGACGTTCAGCCACATTCCATTCGTTTCTCAAATTCATCGATCTCTCACGTTGTTATTTGTTTCTGAATTTCATACAGTTCTGAACCATAAGGTGATCATTCACATTTCATTCGTTTCTGAATGTCATGCAGTTCTAAAACATAGGGCTATCAATCACGTCGTCATTAATTTCTAAATGTCATGCAGTTTTAAAACATAAGACGATCAATCACATTGTTACTTGCTTGTGAATTTCATACAGTTCTGAAACGCAAGACGATCACTCGCATTGTCATTTGTTTCTGAATTTCATGCAGTTCTAGAACATAAGACGATCACTTACATTTAATTCGTTTCTGAATTTCATACAGTTCTAAAACATAAGACGATCACTCACATTTTTATTTGTTTTTGAACTTCATGCAGTTCTAAAACATAAGACGATCAATCACATTGTTACTTGTTTGTGAATTTCATATATTCTAGAACACGACACGATCACTCACATTGTCATTTGTTTATGAATTTCAATCAGTTCTAAAACATAGGACGATCACTGACATTTAATTCGTTTCAGGATTTCATACAGTTGTGAAATGAGAGATGATCAATCACATTGTCATTTGTTTCTGGATTTCATGCAGTTCTAAAATATAAGACGATCACTCACACTTCATTCGTTTCTGAAATTCATACTTTTGTAGAATATAAGACGATCAATCACATTGTTACTTGTTTATGAATTTCATACAGATCTCATGCACCAGACGATCACTCACATTGTCATTTATTTCTGAATGTCATGCAGTTTTAAAACATAAGACGATCAATCACATTGTTACTTGTTTGTGAACTTCATACAGTTCTGAAACATAAGACAATCATTTACATTGTCATTTCCTTCTGAATTTCATACAGTTGTAGAACATAAGACGATCAATCACATTGTTACTTGTTTATGAATATCATACAGTTCTAAAACATAAGGCGATTAATCACATTGTCACTTGTTTATGAATTTCATGCAGTTCTAAAACATAAGTCGATTACTCACATTGTCATTTGTTTCTGAATTTCGTGCAGTTCTAAAACATAAGGCAATTAATGACGTTGTTACTTGTTTATGAATTTCATGCAGTTCTAAAACATAAGACGATTACTCACATTGTCATATGTTTCTGAATTCCATGCAGTTCTAAACATAAGGCGATTAATCACGTTGTTACTTGTTCATGAATTTCATGCAGTTCTAATACATAAGACGATTAATCACGTTGTTACTTGTTTATGAATTTCATGCAGTTCTAAAACATAAGACGATCACCCACATTTGATTCGTTTCTAAATTTCATACAGTTGTAGAACATAAGACGATCAATCACATTGTTACTTGTTTATGAATATCATACAGTTCTAAAATATAAGGCGATCACTCACATTGTCATTTATTTCTGAATGTCATGCAGTTCTAAAACATATGACGATCAATCACATTATCAGTTGTTTCTAAATTTCATGCAGTTCTAAAACATAAAACGATCACTCACATTGTTATGTTTTTCTAAATTCCATTGACTCGATCTTAGGTGGATCTTTTCGGTTAAATTTATCTTCAATCATAGTGAATAAGTTTATTTTTCTTCCCCTTGTCGGGCTTCTACCATTTGTTTTTTGTGTTCTTAGGCTTAATTCATTAGATATAAGGTAAACTTTTTTGTGTTTTTCGCCTTGAGCCAGTAGATATAAGGCCTGTACGTATAAATTAGAAATTCGTTTTTCTTTAGTTGAAATAACCTGAGAAAATTTCGGATAGATGTAAGAATAATACCAATTTTTCATATTACGTTTATGGTTTTCATACAGCAACAAATCAAAGACGATCACTTACCGACGCGTTTAAAACAGGATAACAGTTGTCCCTCGGTAGAATTTTGAAAAATGTGAATCAGTTATAGGAGCCTCAATATTGCTGTCCTATTTGTGCGATTGAACTGAGGTCTGCAAGTCGAGGAAATCATCCAAATCTGAACTTTTGTACACCAATGATTTGGAATGAACCATACTTGAATGTTCGACGTTTGCCTGAGCGAACATGTTTTTTGATCCGGTTGTCACGGATGAGACTCCAACAATAATCAGCAAGACTACTGGTCTTCTATTCACCCTGATATCTTTTCTCAATAGTTGCTATACCTTGGTGGAATCTTTTTCCGTACGCGTCACTGACTAATCCCAACTTTCCAGGAAAGGAATCTAAGTGTGAATGTAGAAAATGCATCTTCAATAACATATTTACATTCAGATCTTGAACTCGTGTCAACATTTCATTCACATACCGCTTGTAGTGATCAGATTTGTAATTTCCTAGGAAATTTCGGCTCACATTCTTTACGCATAACCAGGTTTTCCTCTGTCTACTGCTCAAGCGTTCGTAGAGTTCTGTGTCTTGCATAAGCTCACGAATTTAATGCTCTATGAGAACCCCTTCTTTGATTTTCTCTTCGCTAAGTTTTGGGAATTTTCATTTCAGATAGGCAAATGTGTTTCTGTTTCGAGAAATTGCTTTCACGAAGTTCTTAAATACCCCGAGTTTAATATGTAGAGGCGGCAAATAACATTTTTAGGGTCTACCAGAGGGTCTTGAGCGATGTTTCTTTGTCCTGGTTCGAACGAGTCGCGTTCAGACCAAACCTTGACAGTATAATGTTTGTCCCTAGCACGGCTGTCCCAATAACATAAGAAGCAACAATACTTTGTGTATCCTGTCTGCAGTCCTAATAGAATAGCAGTCATTATAAAGTCTGAACGGATTGGCAACAGTTTGCGTGATAATTTATTTTCGGAAGAAGCATTTTCATAACATCGTAGCACTTTTTTAAATGTGAAGCATAGGCAACAGGGTATGGAAGGAAACTCATTGCTATTATGCAGAATAACGACTTTCAGACTAATCTTATTTGAATCGATGAATAAACGCCATTCGCTGACTATATGCTCATATCCGACAGCTTTTATCAATTTATTCACGTCGTTACAATAAATAAGACCATCTTCGTCGGAAAAAATTTGGCCAGATCTTTTTCGCGATTGCGGTAGGAAATTCTCACATTTTCGTTCAATAAATTCTGTTCCTTTAATCGAGATCCCAACAATTCAGCCTTACCTTCCGATAGATTGAGATCTCTGATTAGATCGTTCAATTCAGCTTGATCGAATGGAATCGGTATTTTTTTCGAATGTTTTGGTTCCGCTTCATCCCCTTCAGAATTAAGCCGCTTATTTTCGATTACACCCAAGCTATTTCCTGATTCAGGCACACGTATGAAACCTGGCTTCCCCACGGATGGAACATCAGCATAAGCAATCTGTTGCTTATTCTTTGCATTAAAGCTCTTTATCAGTGTGGTATTACAGAAATAACGATTCACATCATGATTTTGCAGCTCGTTCCGAATCATTGGTGTACAAAAATTCAGATTTGGATGATTTCCTCGACTTGCAGCCCTCAGTTCAATCGCACAACTAGTACAGCAATATTGAGGTTCCCATGATTGATTCTCATTTCTCAAAATACTACCGAAGAATATCGATATCCGGTTTCAGTGGCGTCGGCAAGTGGTTGTCTTCAATTCGTTGGTGTATAAAGACCACAAATGGAAACGAAAAAATGAAATGAAATGAAATGAAAGGAAACGAAACAGAAAAAATGGAACTCTTCTTACACCTATCCACCATTTTCTCAATTTATTTCAACTCAACATCAGAAAATTCAATTCCTGATGTACATGTACAGAACTTATATCAACTGGCTCAAAGCAAAAAACACAAATACGTTTATTTTATATCTAATGAATTAAACCTAAGAACACAAAAACATAAATGGTAGAAGCCCGACAAGGAAAGGAAAAATAAACTTATTCATAATGATTAAAGATAAGTTTCACCGAAGAGATCTACCCAAGATCGATTCAATGAAATTTAGAAAGACATAACAATGTGATTGATCGTCTTATGTTTTAGAACTGCATGAAATTCAGAAACAAATGACAATGCGACTGATCGTCTTATGTTTTGCAATTGAACACCTTTTGTCAAGAACAGTATTAAGTACAAGTTTTCGGAAACTGAAATGAATGGTGCGCATTTTTCAAAATATCTGTTAAAAAACTCATCGACATTTCATGCGATGAAGGCGGACAGACATTTTTTGCCCTCAAAAAAAGTGGTTAAACAATTTTTCATTGAAAATTTGAATTGCAAATATCTATCAAACTAGACCTGATATCAACAAACGGGACATAGGTCATTTTTGTTGATCAGTGTAACCTATAATAACATGTCCTAGTTTTAAAACGATCAAAGGGGTATTACATAGTTAAGAAACATGAAGATCTTGTGCGCCTCACGTAGGATGTGTGGTGCGCTGTACAGCAAGGTACAGATATGACGTATACATTGATTTTTTATTTTGACCCCCTCAACCCCTTCCAGCATGCCCCATATATCACCCTCTAAACGTAGATCTAGTATTTTATGGTATATTAGCAGTAATTATTACTTCTTTGTAGTTTCTATCACAGATCATCTTTAACGGGCAAATTAAGATTCATATTTTCGTTCATTAATTGTTAATTGTTTAAACATTTATTTTACATTTTGTCTCAATTAATTGGTATTCTCATGACATGAGCTTACCAGGCAATATAAAAAATCAATGTTTTCGATTCAATGTCCTGTTAATTGCTTAATCAACTGTTTACTTTGAAATGTAACTTTTGGCTGAAATAAGGCAGAGCAATGTATTTTTTGCAAATTTTTTAATGAACTTTATTGAATTCCAGTGTGCCTTGTATTTTTGCCACTCACCAGTCACTTCTAAACAATTCACGTTTGTTCAAACAATTTTTTTCGACCAAATATAAAAAAATTACACTTTCTCTGAGTAACATGAACTAATTGGTTCAAATCCAAAATCAGCACGATTGATTCACATTGTTTTTAATTGCTAAAACATTTTTAAGGTTTTAATGTTACTTTTGACCGGAAAAAGGCAGAAAAGTGTATAGTTCGTTGTAAATTTTGCAAGAAATTTTATTAGCTCTTCTCATTTTGACACTTGAATTTACTTACCTATAATTTTTCATACAATTTTCATTTGTTCAAACACTTTTTTTGTGAAACAGCTAACGGTTTTACTTCCTCTGAATGACTTGAACTGGTTAGTTAGAATGGAAAATCAGTATCTGCAGGCTTAGACTTTTGATATTTCGTCAAAAAGAATTGTTTAGGCAAATTGAAATCATTTAGAAAATTATGTAAGTAGTTAGACTATAAGACATACCAGAACTCGATGGAGCTTGTTGAAAAATCTGCACAAAAAACTTTATGTTTCTGCCTTATTCTGGTCGAAAATTAAATTTAAACCATAAAAATTGTTTAAAGAATTCAAAACAAAGTGAATCGATCGGGTTGCTTTTTTATATTGCCTGATTAGTTCATGTCACAATGAAAATACCAACCATTTGCGATAAAATGTGAAAAACTAAGTTTTTGAAGAAATAAAAAATGTATAAACAATTAGTAATTAATATAAGACATGACATTTTTTATTCAGTCCGTTAAAGATGATCTGTAAAAAAACTACAGAAAATTATTTACTAATTGCGATTAATATACTGTCAAATACATGATCCACGTTTAGAGGGTGATTTTTGGGGCATGCTGGAAGGGGGTGAGGGGATCAAAATGAAAAATGTATGCATGCGTCATGTTTCAAATTGTCTTTTTTGGAGAACTACACGAAACTGGTGGGTACCATTAAAAAAATTCGAACTTGGCTTTTTTTAGCCACCCTACTGTACAGCGCACCACACACCCCACGTGGTGCACTTAATGTTTTCATTTTTTAACTAAGTACCACCCCTTCGATCGTTTTGAAACTCGGACTTGTTATTCTAAATTATTTCAAGATCAATTACGGACAAAATTGTGATTCTGTCTGTAGCGCATCTCATAAAAATAATTCAAAAATATTTTGAAATTTTTTTTGCCGTATTTCTTGAAAAAAAAACGGTAATTTTTACTGATGTTGTTTCACTAAGACCTATAACATATACTTTTCCCATTTAAATCTGTTAAGCTCTTCTCGAGGAAAAACTGTTCGATTTTTCTTCTCACCCCAATAACTCCCATACATTTTTTTCCAAATATAATCTTTTGGGCAGTTTAATCTCACATCAAAGTCAGCTTATTTTAAAAATCTCAAGAAGATCCTAGCGGGGGCAGCATATACATGTTTATCTTGCTATGCCCTTTTTGTTTGAAAGTTTTACAAGAAAAAAAATTCGAATACCAGAAATTTATTGCTTCAGGTCGAAACAATAACTTAATTTCTCGACTTCATTTTTTGTTTGGAAACTTTTTTAAAAATCTTATAAGAACAGCAGAAATTTTGTTAATGTTATTAAACTTTTTAAATACAAAACGCTTATAATTTCCCGACTTTTCGTAAATATTCTTGCCACCTTTTCAGTTAATGGAAGCGATCTTAAGTTCACGAAACCCTTTTTTGTAATCAATTTTTACAAAAGAACGTAAATTATCTTCATAAATGAAGATGCAAAATTTCTATAATTTTTTTCTCTTTCATAGGCATTTCTTTCCTAAAAGCTTGGTCATCAATTTTTTCTGAACATTTAATTCGAATTATTCAATTAAAAACTGTCACAATTTCGTATCACTCTTATCCACTTTAATTCACATATTTTCAATCTATTATTTTGAAAGTTGACCCATATGATTACGAGAAATGTTCACTTAAATCGTCTTAAGGAATACGTCAGTCGTCCTTTATTATACTTGAGGATGATTTTTTGCTGAAAGAGAATAATGTTCTGGACATTTCTGAAGGAAAGATGGTTTTGACTTGAGGCCTAACCCGACATCAGGGAAAAAAAGGCTTAGCTGTCTTAAAGTCTCAAGGGTGCAATTACGGTGATAAATTATTATTGCTTTCTTTCACTTCTTACTGATTTTCCGGGATAGTGCTCATCCCCTTTGTATGTATATCGTTGAAGTTTTTTAGATCCGTCATTAAAATATTCTGATAGAGAAAATAATTGTAAATATCAATGTTGATTACAATATTAAATTTTAGTATAAAATTTGAATGCACTGTTGATTTTTTCTTGAATCTATAATAATATGGAAATTTAAGGCATTAGGATTTATGAGCAAAGCCCTAAGCGCAGCTAAAAATGTAAATAGCAAATAAAAATATCAGATAAATTCCCAAAAAGAGCATACCTCCGATTGATAAGAAACTTTGTTGGACTATGTATATTGACGCGCTGATTATGAAAATGATAGTTAAAATATCCGAAAATTATATTTTCAAGGTCAAAACCCAGAAAAACCATAAAAATTTCATGTTTTTTTCCATTATTTTGTTGAATATTGAAGACGTACAAAAAAGCTCTGTGTAAAAATTGTAGATCATTTAAAAACACATATTTTATGTTCCATACATTTCTACTCTGCGAATGACAGTTTTTGAGAAAATGGATGATTAATATTAAAAATCACAGAAATATTGCACAATGTGTAAGGGTGTAACTTAAATTGTATGAAAATGCCTTCCCGCCCCCACGACACGTTGGAAAGGGGAAGGTACGTGACCTACATTATTTGTGTGACTAGTCACAGAGGGTCTTCCCACCCTCCAGAAGACGTTGGAAAGGGGCAGGTATGTGACCTACATTATTTTTGCAACCAGTCGCAGGGGTGCCTTTCCGCCCCCTCACGTTACATTGGAAAGGGGAAGGGAATTGACCTAAATTATTTCTCCAACCAGTCACAGAGATGCTTTCCCACTCCCGCGAGACGTTGGGAAGGGGAAGGTATGTGACCTACATTATTTTTGCGACCAGTCGGAGGGATGCCTTTCCGCCTTCTCACGTAACATTGGAAAGGGGAAGAGAATTGACCTAAATTATTTCTCCAACCAGTCACAGAGATGTTTCCCACCCCCACGAGACGTTGGAAAGGGGAAGGTATGTGACCTACATTATTTTTGCGACCAGTCGCAGGGGTGCTTCTCCGCCTTCTCACGTAACATTGGAGAGGGGAAGGGACGTGACCTGGATTAATTCTCTAACCAGTCACAGAGATGCTTTCCCACCCCCACGAGACGTTGGAAAGGGGAAGGTATGTGACCTACATTACTTTTGCGACCAGTCGCAGGGGTGATTTCCGTCCCCTCACGTAACATTGGAAAGGGGAATGGAATTGACCTAAATTATTTCTCTAACCAGTCACAGAAATGCTTTTCCAACCCCACGAGACGTTGGAGAGGGGAAGGTATGTGACCTACATTATATTTGCGACCAGTCGCAGGGGTGCCTTTCCGCCTTCTCACGTAACATTGGAGAGGGGAAGGGAGGTGACCTAAATTATTTCTCTAACCAGTCACAGAGATGCCTTCCCACCCCCACGAGACGTTGGAAAGGGGAAGGTATGTGACCTACATTACTTCTGTGACCAGTTACAGGAGTGCCTTCCCATCCAAACAATTCTACACTCTGTACCAACATTTTCTTTTTTTTCTCTGAAAATTATTGTCTTTCAAGTAAAACTGTAAATTACATAAAAGATGTATTTTCAAAAGGTCTGCAACTTTTATTTGAAGTTTTTTCTTGTAAATTTTCATTATTTACTGAAATAAACGGAAAAAATATGAAAGTTTTATAGTTTTTGGGGTTTTAACCTTGAAAGTCAAATTTGCGGGTATTTGCACTGTCATATTCGTGATCAGCGTGTTAAGATTTAAAATTAATTGGAGGTATGCACTTTTCGAAAGTGCACCACAAATATCTGTGTCAATAGGGTTGAAAATAAAAAGTTGAACAGGATTAAATTTTACAGATTTCAACAAAAAAATTGGAAAATTCGTGCACTCATTCAGGATCTGTCGCAAAAAATCAATCCTGCTACTTTTTTAAAAGGCATTGTTTTCGAACATGTTTTACGAAAATGTATCTGGCATATAGCCAGATAAATTTCCGACATTTTAAGCCCAGAACGTATTTCTTGGTTTACAAAGCAAGGCACCGGGCACTTTCAAAGTTGGTACTTCAAAAAAACGCTTTTCAAGAAAAACGCATTCAAATTTGGCAAATTCCACATATAAGCGCCCATCTTAAATTTTTTCTTCAAACTTAAAATACACCTACTTCCAATTCATTTCATAACGAGGGCAGATTGTGAAAATATAGAGCAAAGACCAATGCATCACCCAAGCATAAAGAACCAAACTAATTATCCATTTCCACCCTTTCTCACAAGAACGCTCATAAATCCTAGAATAAAATCAGTAAACTGTGCCATTTTCATCTGGACGTCTGCAGATTTTTTTACCTTCAAAAAATGGTCATTTTCTGCTACAAACTAAAGCCCAAGGCGACAAATTTTTCTCCAAAAGTTAAGCAATTCATCACAGTAGGAAAAGCATTCGACAACTGCATAACCACCACATTAAAATTAAGACTACATTCACATTTTCCTACGTAGATGTCAATTATTTTTTCCTAATGCAATGAATTGATCCACTTTTGGACCAAATTTGACACATTTATAATGTTATTTATTTTCAAAACTTGCCTGGATGGAATCCATTTAAACTCAGACAAATCTGCACTTAAAGTCGCAGAATCTCTCGGCGACGAAATATATTGTTTTTTAGAGGAAATTAGGCAAAACATATTTTTCCGCCTTGCAAAAAAAAATCCACAAAGTTATGAGTATTCTAATTTTTTAAAGTTTGTTCTTCAAACTTCTATAGTTTCTTATCAAATTCAGATATCCCATTTCTTTTATTTTGATGAATTTTTGTTGAATTTCGCTTTCCGTATAGAAGACATCCTGTGAGTATTATGTAGGCTAAACAATTTTTGTGGACAGGAGAATTTTTCCTTTCATAAAATCGAATTTTCTTATTTCTATCTGAAACAATAAGAGGTACAACGAAATATAAATATGAAAGTTTGCACATCTAGAAAAGTTGAGCAAAAAATACTATTTGCTCTTGTGGGATATCTTACATTGTTTACGAGAAACATTCGAAAATTATTATTTCAGGAGAAAAAATTCTCCCCGCCTCAAAAATGGTTTAGCCCACATAAGAGTGATAGAATTCCTTTCTTATACAAGCAGGAACTGTAAAAAATTATGAGAAAAAATAAAAAATGTGGGGTTTTTCAGAAAATCTTCTTTATTTTTTTCTTCGAATTTTAAAGACGCAAAAAGAAAATTTTATGTGAAACCCCATCTTCTTTATTTTTTTCAATATTTTTGAGAAGTTTTTGCTAATATGAGAAAGGCATCCCATCAGTTTCATACGGGCTAAGCCATTCTTAAGATCAGGAGAATTTTTTTCCTAAAAAGATCATTTTCGAATTTTTCTCGTACACGATGCAAGGTATAACAAGAGAGAAAGAAGTTGTTTTTGTAGAACTTTTTTAGACCTGCAAACTTTTATCTTAACATTTTTTGTACCTCACACTGTTTCCAGGGTAAATGCGAAAATTCGATTTCATGGAAAAAAATTCTCCTGACGACAAAAAATAGTTAGCCCACAACTTACAGGATCTCTTCATTGTAAGCAGCCACATAAAAAAAATGGCAAAAAATAATATAGTAAGTGTTGGTTCTCTTGTTGAAATCGACTTTTTATATTTTTAAACCAATCGTCTCCATTCTGTTACATTCAAACTTTCTTACAATTTTCTGTCGGACTTCGAAAAAGGACTGTAGAACTCATCAGAATCCAAATCGAAATTGAAATATCTGAATTAGATCAAAAACTGTAGAAGGTTAATGAAAAAATTTATGTGTGTGTGTTTTTTTTTCAAATAGACGTCCGAATTAAAATACTCGTAACTTCGTGGGATTTTTTCTCTCAAATCGGAAAAATAACGATTTCAATTTTTTTTTAATAATTTTAAAATGTTTCATTGAAATATTTTTATTCCTTATTTAATTATAATATTTTTATATTAAATTTCACATTGTTGAATTTTGAGAGCCAGAATTTGAGTTTTTTCATTTTTAACTTTTCAGTTTTCAAATGTCAGAATTTCGAATGTATAATATCAATCAATGTGTTTCAAAAAGTATTCTGAATGATTAAATTTTTTAATTGTTTATGAATCTAGAAATTTTTATTCATTTATTTAACTTCCACTTCCTCATTGAAACAATTTGATTATAAAAGTTTGCAACGAGTGTCGATTTAATTAGAGACACTTCTAAAAGTGTCTTTTGCACATTTTTAGTCTACTGCATTCGCAATTTCATCTGGCATTTAAATAAAGAAAGTACACAGAAAAAACTAGTCTTTGTTCCTAACGATTTACTCATATATCTTTAAAAAACCCTGAACTATTTCATTAAAAGAAGAACATTGTATCCGATAAGAACATACATTTCAATGGAGTATGGAAGAAATCCAATAATGCAACATTTTTACATTTAAATGTTTAAATCAAACAGATTTATTCGAAAACTTCTCAGCGTCTGATTAATTCTATAACTAGGAAGCCTTTGTAAAACCAAAGCTCATGCATAATTTTTCCTGACAGGATGTTAAAGTGAAGTTGTTTTCTACTCTAATAAATTTGATGGATATGATAGTTTTGATAGATATGATCGCAGAATAAACTATGCCATAAATATGCAGTGAGATTTCCAAACCAATCTGAAGAGATTCTCATCCATAATTCTAAGTTTAGCTCACATCAATATTTTTAACATTTTTCTCACGCTTCTTCTATGATCAATGTGCTTCAATAACGCCAAGAGGTTCATGAAAACTGTACACGTTTGCTGTTTTCTGAAATTATGTACACAGAAGAAGCTTTTATCTTGAAAGAAAATTTAATCCTTCATCATACAATTACCGTAAGCCGGGGCTAACCGGGACACGCTGGGGAAACCGCGCCACTCATAATTTCATACTATTATCTCAAATTTTAAACAAGATAAGATGTTTGGTTTTTGCTGTAGAACGATTTTGATAAAAAGTTCCAAATTTGTACACACTAAATCTGAAGGTATCAATTTGATCTGCAAAAAAATTAACTGAGAATGTAAAAGTCTTTCGCTTGTTTATATTGATGCAAATTCTCGTACCAATTGAGGACCGCTGCAGTAAAAACAATATCTTCATATTTACTGTGTAGTGGAAAGTTGGACATGGTCAGAAATTATGTACCGAATGTGGGATCATTCCGTTCCTTTATACGACACTAGCTTACAAATTTTTGGTTCATCGTGTGTACCTTGAAGAAAAAGTGTTTTCTAGACTAATTTTGGGTCGCTGAAAAAAATGACATTTATTTTTTCAAAGAAATGTTTTCGAGATGTTTGCAAAAAACGTGTTTTGTCGCTTTTTTTTCAGTAACTGGCAGAAGTCTCGAGAACGGTTCATCCAACTGACATGAACTGTATATCATTCGAGAGGTATGTTCTTCTTCTTTTCGTCGGTATACTGTTTGTGTCAATCGGATTAAAATTTATTGGGTTTTAGGCAATGAAATTCGCAAAAATGGAACAACTAAAAGTAAGTGGTGTTCTAATAAGATCGGAAAATCCACTTTTTTCACTTCCATACTCTGTGAGCCAAAAAATTTCAACCCGTTTGACACAGGTAGTATATAGTCGGAAAGTGGAAGATCATACCTTTCGAACAAAATCGAAATACAGTTTATGTTAATTGGATCAACCGTTATCAAGTTTTATGCCAGTAATTGAAAAAAAGACAAAAATACGTTTTTTGCAAATATCTCGAAAACGCTTCTTTGGAAAAATAAAATGACTGTCATTTTCTTTTTCAGTGACCCACAATTAGTTCAAAAAAATCCTTTTTTATCCTGCTACATTTTTCGTGAAACCTAGTGTAATCCGTTGAGAATTTTAAGAACGTCATTTTCGAAGTCCAAACGGACAGAATTTCCTAAATTATATTCTTATTTGGTGTCTTTATACACTGGAACCTCAATTTAAAAACGTCTCAGGTCTCGGCCTCGGGTATGGCCTGCGATGGCCGTGACGCCCTTCCGAGAATTTCTATGACGTAAGCAGTCAGGACCGTATGTACCATTTCCAGTAGGAATACATAATATTAATCAACTGTATTTTGTACAAATGTAGATTTTTCTTATCATAAAAGATGGACCTTCTTTAATAATGAAGCCTAATTAATGAAGAGAGAATTTTCTTCGTGAATTTGAACATAAATGCGAAATATGTATTCAAAATTTCGGCTTGCCCACTTTATTGCTACGGGACTGCTCAATTACGCTGCGCTCACAGCGCCTCTCTCTCTTATCCTTGGACCCCCTCATCGACGACTGAAATTCTAGAAACAGTTTAAACGGAGTGACTTTATATAGATATGCAAAAAAGAGCCAGAAATTATATACTTCAAGCATTATCAGCCACTAAAAATTCCTTCATGCAATTTATTAATAATGATCCAAAAACATATCCTGTTTAGCCCGGTCTTACGGTTACTAATGAAACAGAAAATAGTGAAAATGGAAATTTTTAAATTGGTTTGTTTGACATTAAAGATTTAAATATATTCAGAAATTTCATCTTTAGCACCAAATCGTAGTGACATTTGATGCGATATATTGTACTGAAATGTTAAATGATAATTACACGTAAAAAAATATTGTAATTCAAACTTACAGTATTGCAGTATTGAAAACGTAAGTATGGAATATTGCCCTGCTACGGAAAAACTTACGCAAGTTTAAATTTGGTCGAACTGAGATAATCGAGAAAAACTATTTGTACCAAGAACTATAATGTAAAATCAAATTTTCCAAAATTAAAAATCACTACTTGCATAAAGTGAACGTGCTCTTTCTTATTTTTTAATTAAAAATAGATTATTTAAAGAATCTCTATTAAAAAATGGACTTGCGCTTTTTAGATATGGCAAAATTTGAACTAAAAAATTACGCAAAGTCACTTGCGTAGTTTGCACTGAGAACACTGATACCAAAAACTCATTTTGAACCAAAATGTCACATAAGTAAGTTTTTCCGTATCATGACAGAATAGATATCCAGACCCTGACACCTAATACCCTTATACGAGTATATATAATGATTGAGATATTTTTAAAAGCAAACAGATAATTGGTATCTTCTTCTACATTTAGAACCCGTATTTGCAAAGAAATTGTTGAAAATCAGATTTAATTTTATTACTATAAATAAATATAATTACAAAATGTATATTTTCTTTGACTCCAAAGGACATTAGAAAAGATTCTGTTCTGGAAAAAAAAAACTGTCTATTTACGCAAATTTGATGGATTTACTTAATAATATATGAATACCCATCGATTCTTCGATTTTTTCAAATAATTTCGAAATTAATTTCCTGTAGGAAAGTCATGGTGCCTGCCACATGACTTTCAATTCGAACGACTCTCAATATTCATTCACTTTCGACTTTCACATAAGCCGAAATTTTTGCACCAAAGAAGTCGTATAGAGCAAAAAGTTAGAAATTGTGATAGAAGTAAATAGAATTGTTGGATAAATTGTTAGCCAAAAAATTATAGAAAGTATTTGAATTGAAATACTGAATTACTTTACCGCTCTCAAAAAGGGTCACGTATTGGCCGAAGAAAGCGATAATCAGAAAATCTAGATGTGAATAGGGATTGTGGACTTTCCTATTCAATTAATATTTAGAAAACAACCTATTCTCGGAACTGCGATTTTATATATACCTAAATATACTCACTCTGACCTAAGTCGATTCTTTATTCTGAAGATTTTGGATATATATGTAATTAAGTATCTTTATTTAATAGCGACTCGACGGTTCTGGCCTGATTTAGATGGGTATTAGGATGGTTTAAAAAAATAGAAATCGAAAATATTCTAGAACTGGAAAGCCTAATTTGGGCCCCTCATAACCTATATAAAATTTGGAATAGATCCATCAATATCCTTAACATTCGCGGGGCCAAAAATGGTTTAAGAAATCGTTATTCTCAGAATTTGGAAAACATTTTCTATGTTAATTTTATATCATGATCTACATAATATGCCTAATTCTTACCAATTTCGAAGGACTTTCAATTTAAATTCATCTATGAAAAAACCTCATTTTTATGGACCTCTTAAAACTACCATAAATTTTAAAAGCTTTGAAAATTAGCCTAAAATTTTTTTGAGCATTTGAAGATTTCTCGCACTCAAAATGTACCTGAAAAAATTGTTTCAAACTATACCATAAAAACTTGGAATTAGAGTGGAAAGATCTTAACTTAATTCGTGGTCTTTCGATTTTTATTGCTGAAATCTTATGATTTTTTTTTAACTTGAAAAAAATTGTTTTATACAACATATTTCAAAACAATTTTTCTTCAAATCCATTTTTCTCGGAAAAAATTGAAGATATATGAACCCTTTTTTCTGAATGAAAGGTCTTGTCAAGCACTAAAAAATTATTTCTATCACAATTGCCCTAAACCTATTAGGGAAACAGATTTTTAGGAAAAATTTTTTTGGAAAATTTTTCCAACTATAAAATAGCGTTTCAATCGTTCTGAAGAAAACTTACTACTTTGGCTTTGGGCCAAATACAGAAAAAAGACTATAGTGATGCTCGAAAAGAATCACAAAAAAATTCAAAAATGTTTTGATCATATCTTTCTGCCCTTTTCGGTGGATCAAATTCATATCAAAATTTTGTCTAAAACTTCCCAGTTGTCCCTACAACATAACTCTGGAACCAGAAAACCGGGGAATCGGTTTCGGAGAAAAATATTGTTTTCTGAAGTTTGCTTTGTACTTCAGAAATAAAGTTTTTTCAACGATGCTACTTCTCGGAAATTACTGTTACAATAGTAGTACCTTGCTCCTCAAATATGGCCCAAATATACTCGTACAGCTCGGGGCAACACAACCATTGAATCGTTGCACGATCCAACCTTTATCATTCTGCGAATTTTTAATTGAAAATGCCATTTTATTTAGGTCGAGTATTGGCTTCCAGCAAAATGTGCCGGATTTTAATTTTATCTTTTGGCATATTTTGCCGGATTTTAATTTCCACTTCCGGCATATTCCATAATCAAAGTAATTTCTTTGTCAGCGGAATTCTAAAAAATTCCAGAGAATTTATAGCCAATTCCAAAGAATTCTAGGTTAGCATCGGCAAGTTCCTAAAATCATCTCTGACAAAATATGCTGGAATAGAGAATGAAAGGGTGATCTTTGTGGCAGGTGTACGTTATATTTCATCTCTATATGTGTACCCTCCCTCACCCCCAAATACACACACACACGGGAACTTAGAAAGGGTGACAAGTTTGACCGAACTCGCGCTTGAACTTCTTGGAATTTCAAAGAATTTATTATGAATTCCAAAGAATTCAAGGTTAATTTCAACCAGTTTAAAAATTCATCTTCGGTAAACTATACCAGAACAGAAAATGGAAGGGTGATCTTTGTGGCAGGTGAACGTTATATTTCATCTCTATATCTGTATCCCCCCCACGGGAATTTGAAAAGGGCGACGAGCGTGACCGAATTCGCAATCGAATTCCTTGGAATTTCAAAGAACTTATCATGAATTCCAAAGAATTCAAGGTTAATTTTAACCAGTTTAAAAAATCAACTCCGGTAAACCATGCCAGCATACAAAATAAAAGGGGGATCTTCGTGACAGATGGACGTTATATTTCATCTCTATATCTGTAATCCCCCCACCCCTCCGTGGAAATTTGGAATGGGCGACAAGTGTGACCGAACTCGCGCTTGAATTCTTTGAAATTCAAAAGAATTCAAGGTTACTTCCAACAAGTTAAAAATTTCATCTCCTGTAAACTATGCCAGAATAGAAAATGAAAGGGTGATCTTTGTGGCAGGTGAACGTTATATTTCATCTCTATATCTGTATCCCCCACCCCCCACGGGAATTTGAAAAGGGCGACGAGTGTGACCGAATTCGCACTTGAATTCCTTAGAATTTCAAAGAATTTATCATGAATTCCAAAGAATTCAAGGTTAATTTTAACCAGTTTAAAAATTCAACTCCAGTAAACCATGCCAGAATACAAAATGAAAGGGGGATCTTTGTGACAGGTGGACGTTATATTTCATCTCTATATCTGTAATCCCCTCACCCCTCCGTGGAAATTTGGAATGAGCGACAAGTGTGACCGAACTCGCGCTTGATTTTTTTGAAATTCAAAAGAATTCAAGGTTGATTCCAACAAGTTTAAAAATTCATCTCCGGTAAACTATGACAGAATAGAAAATAAAGGGGTGATCTTTGTGACAGGTGGACGTTATATTTCATCTCTATATCTGTAATCCCCCCACCCTTCAGTGAAAATTTGGATTGGGTGACAAGTGTGACAGAACTCGCGCTTAAATTCTTTGAAATTCAAATGAATTCAAGGTTAATTCCAACATGTTTAAAAATTCATCTCCTGTAAACTATGCCAGAATGGAAAATAAAAGGGTGATCCTTGTGGCAGGTGGACGTTATATTTCATCTCTATATCTTTAATCCCCCCACCCCTCCACCCGCATACCCAAACTTGGAAGAAAGCGACAAGTGTGATCGAATTCGTGCGTAAATTTCTTGGAATTTTAAAAAATTTAGCATGAATTCCGAAGAATTCAAGGTCAATTCAAACAAGTTTAAAAATTCATCTCCGGTCAACTATTCCAGAACAGAAAATGAAAGTGTGATCTTTGTGACAGATGGACGTTCTATTTCATCTCTATATCTGTAATCCCCCCACCCCTCCGTGGGAAATTGGAATAGGCGACGAGTGTGACCGAACTCGCGCTTGAATTTTTCGGAATTCCAAAGAATTTATCATGAATTCAAGAGAATTCAAGGTTAATTCCAACAAGTTATGAAATTCTTTTCCGGTGAACTATGCCAGAATAGGAAATGAAAGGGTATTTTTTTCGTGACAGGTGGACGATACACTTCATCTCTATATCTGCAATCCCCCCACCCCTCCGTGGAAACTTGGTATGGGCAACGAGTGCGACCGAACTCGTGCTTGAATTTCTTAGAATTCCAAAGAATTTATCATGAATTCCAAAGAATTCAAGGTTATTCCAACAAGTTTAAAAATTCATCTCCGGTAAACTATGCCAGAATAGAAAGTGAAAGGGTGATCTTTGTGTCAGGTGGACGTTATATAGCATCTCTATATCTGTAATCCCCCCACCCCTCCGTGGGAAATTGGAATAGGCGACGAGTGTGACCGAACTCGCGCTTG
>JAUMHM010000005.1:40111909-40126512 GCA_032362435.1 Melikaiella ostensackeni
CCTGACCCTAAAGCCAATAACGAACATCAACATTCCTCACGAATTTTACTATTGAGGGCCAATACAATTTCCCCACCGATTATTATAAAAATTGCAAGAAAATTCACATCTGAAACGATTCTTGAGAAAAACATAAAATAAAATAAAAATGTATTCTTATCTGATCCAGCTCTAAACTTAATGAATAGGCAACACCCAAGATTAAATTCACAGCTAGTTTTCACACTATTTTAATTTCCAAGTCGGAAAATAAATCCCATATTTAAACTTCACTTATAACCCTTACATATACTTTCTGGAGAGTATGTCAACAAGCTGACGTAATTTTCATCTTTTAATTGCTTATTACACGCTTGGAACGAAACTAATTTTCGATTAAGTAGCACAAGGGAATCTTGCAGAGTATCTTACACTATACGTACTAAATTTGAACTGAATAAATTAAATTATATGTGAAAATAAAATCAAAATATACCTTAAATATTGTGACCTTATTTCACAGGAGAGAAAAAAACCTTTTTAGGAGAATAATTTGCAACAGATTGAGATAATAATTTTTTTGTTGCGTAGTTTGGAGGGTCAGTTTAAGGACCACTATGTTAAAAGATGATGGCGCTACGTACGCATTTTAGAATTTAATGGAAATTTCGATAGAGTTGGGACGGTTCAGCATTCCATAACATTATAATGAAAAAAGTACAACAAACCACTACGGAAATGATGTGAAATAATAATTTATATATTTTTCACAATTAAACAACAAATAATTGACAGAAAAAGCTGAACATTTTTATAGATATTCATAATACTTAAACTTTACTCTAATTGTAAGTATTTACTATCATAAATACATTTTTTGAAAGGGTACAATGAGGTTGAATTTGGAAAAACCATTGAAGGCTTTCCATCCCTGATGTTCTAACTGTAAATACTCAAATTTCCCAAATATTTTTAAGCATTTAATCAATCGAATTACGGGTAAAAAATGGTTAAATCTCCTATTTTTCAATTAGATACGTGTATATCAGCATAAAAAGGTGTTTTCTACACGAAAGATAATTTCGCTCAAAAGCGAGGGGGAAACAGCTCCTAAAACGCGGTCTAGAGAAAGTGGATTACATCGGATTACCGAGGATTGATCTTGAGTACCGTGGACTACCCGGATTACCCTGGATTACTCCAGATTATAGCCGGAATACTCCGGATTATTTCGGATTACCGTGGATTACCTCTGTATACAGAATTACCCTGGATTAGTCTGGATTATCTAAAATTACTTTGGATTACGTCTGCTAACCGAAAAATAACCATGAATTAAAATAAGATCGGAAAAAGCCAAGAATATAAATTCGAACCGGTAATCACATTTAAAGTTTTCGAAAATGCGAAATTGTTTATTATTCGTAACAACAAGACATTTGTCTTGTTAAATTAAAAAATTGCTATTAATATGATAAAAAAAGTATTCAGAAATTATAACATTTAAAAAACTTTATACCAATTAAGAACTATGTTTAAGCTCTGAACAGATGGTATTCTCTAAGAGATATAATAACTAATAAGTATTTAATCTAAAATTCTACTTTCTTGCGCAAGAGCTTTTTAAAAACCATTCCATAATTTTTTGGAAGTATTCAAAAATAACGATTTTTTAAATTAAATATTATGTTGTATTTTCCAAATCAGGACATATAGATTACTGCTATCTTTTTAATAACCTTAGATTATTTGATTATTTCCGGCTGTCGAGTCATGGATTGTTGAAAATTCTTTTTAGAAATGTTTTTCAAATCATAAATAGAAATGTGACTTTGAGTTTTCCTGAAAATTATGTTTTGGGGTCCAGTGCAAATGAATACAATTAGACTATAATTTTAATGTCTTAATTATCTGCGTACTTTAGTTAACATGACAGCTGTTATTTTGATAAGCATATCCATGGTTAATAATTTTGGTATTCGAATTCATAAATGATTCTTAGATATAATTTTTAATTTATTTCGTACTAGCAATTATTTATTGATTAATTTACTATTAAAGGGGGATTAAAAAATAATTATAAAAATGATTTATTTTATTACTAAGTGAATTTTACATTAACTATGTTATAAACATATGTAATTATAACTAAACTGCCGTCATAAATAATTATAAAATATTTTTTTTTGTAATCACACTTCAATAATTGACCAATACTTAATCGCTAATACGAAATAAATTTAAAATTATATTTAAGAATCATTTACCAACTAGAAAAGCGAAAATAATTAACCAAAGATATGTTTATAAAAAATAACAACTGTCATGTTAACCAATTCTGCACAGATAATTGAGACATCGAAATTATATTATACACATAACACTCGATTCAATTCGCCTCCATTGACCACCTTCTCAGAATTTCCGCTGGCTCGCATTCGTTGATGAGGGGGTCCGAGGAGCAAGGAAAGAGGCGCAGGACAAGAGGCGCAGCGAGCAAAGTGCAATTACGCAGTACCGTAACCACAAAGTGGGCAGTACCCTAACCGGATAATTTCGTTAGTTCGCTCTTAGTGTTTCGGTTATGAGTTACAAAAATGTCGAAGAAGAACAAGAGAAAGCGTTTAACGACCTAAGAGCAACATGAGCTTGCAGACAAAGTGAAAGCAGGTGCCACAGAACAGCCTATTTCACAGAAATATGGTATCTGTAAGAGAACGTACAAGCATGTGATAGCTCGCTCATTTTAGCTAAATATATAGTTTACCCTCGTCTCAGAAAATTCAAATGTATATCATTCATCAATCAGAACAGGTTTTTTTAGGTTATTTTTGGACTTTTGAACATTTTTCAAAAATAATGTTTATTAAGACCCATGCTAAAGTTTTTATTTCATTAAATGATACACATTTTTTGCAGAAAAAGTATATATGTGATTCTAAAAAATATATATTTCTTATATCTTATAAATGATGGCTTTTTAACTTATAGAATTATCCATCAGACCAAAATTAAGAATAATTATATCACTATTCTGTGATAAAAAATATACTTCATTTATTTATCACATTTATAATTTATCATTCTAGTAAAGTATATTTTTTGATTACAGAGTAGTGATTTAATGATTTTTAATTTTCGTCTGATGGATAAATTTTTAAGTCAAAAAGCCATTATTAATAATGAACAAAAAAATATTTTTTAACGTTTCAAACAACGCGCTAAAAGTATGCAATCAGACGACATGCGCGATGCATGCGCATTACCGCGTGAAGCCCGCGTTGGGGACACTGGTTCATACTGCCTTGACAGTTCACATCATAGAAATTCTTGGAACGGAGTCACGGCCATCGAGGCCATACCCGAGACAGGAGTTGAATGGAAAATTGAGTGTATTTGCTTATAAGTTTCAGACACCATAATTTACGGAAATATTATTTTGTTCAAATATAATAAGATATCGCGATACATAAAATTACACATAGAAAAACCTTATAGTAGATGCGTATTATTCGTGCTTCTAGTAAGAGGAGATTTGATATCCCGTGTGGAAAAATATTCTGGCGCTGGCCCGGCCCAGAGCCGACCGTCTGGTTTCCAGTCTTGACGCTGAGCAAACGGTCTGGCCTGAGCCTGGCTAAAAGTGTAACGTTTTTTTTTTGGCTAGCCTCAGATCAGACTGTCTGATGATCCGCTATTTAATGGCTGATCAGCAACTAGTTGGAGGGCGCTTAGCCGCTGGCTAGATTCCCTTGTGAAAGGAAATTTTTTAATGACTTGGAAGAAAATCATTTTTCAATATAAGTGTATTTAGCTGATCAGCACCAAACATGGCTCGGACCAGAATATCAAGGTGGTTAGAAAAAAGTTCTTGTTTTGATGGTATGAATTTCTTATTATCTATCATTTTAGACCCCTTGTAACTTTTTCAAAATATGTCCAAAAAAATGTGTTGATCGAACTTAGAACTTTTTTTGATCTTGGATAGCTGATTGGGGCCAGACCTGGGCCATATCAGACCTTCCAGATCAGACAGTCTAGATAAAGCCAGATTTGGGCCAGACTTGCCCAATTTTGTTCTGGGTTTGTCTGGATTACCAAGACTTTTAATTAGAAATTGTACAATTTTAAAAGATTCAAATTTGAAATTATGTAATTTTTAATATTTTAATTTGGAATTGTTCATCTTGAAACGTTTCGAAATTGATATTCTAATTTGTGTCCAATCGAAAAATATCATCAGGATAATTCGTGAACCTTTTGTGACATCTACTAGAAAACATCATTGTAATCTAAGGACCTCTTTTAAAAAATTCATTATTTGGAAAACGATCAATCTTTCTGAGTTTTGGTCTAATCGAAACATTTCTTCATGATAATTTAAAAATATTTTTTATATCTACTGGAAATATGCACTCTAATTTCTTAATCTATTTATAAAAAAATAGTTTTTGCTATTTTTAAAAATTTTGAAAATTTTGAAAATCATATAACTTTTTCAATTTGTATCGAATTTAAAAATATCATTAAGATAATTTGCAAGTTTTTTCGTCATTCACCAAAACCTTCGACAAAAAAATATCTGAAACTCTTGAAAAAATTTTGCTTTGAGTTTTAGAAATGCCCTAAATTTTTTTATTTTAGTTGAATCAACCTAGTTAATGAACTTGACCTTCATTTCGAGACCCACAAAAAGTGTATCAAAGGCTGTTTCGATTGGTCAACTTCTTCAAAAGTGAACGCGGCTACAACATTCAAGTAACCAAACTGACATACAGACATTTTAGTTTCGTTTTAATGGAAAAATTCAAGTGGAATAATTCCAAAATATATTTGATATCTAGTAAAAATGTTGATTGGAATTTCTTAATCTATTAAAAGAACAATTTTGATCTTTTGAGAATTTTGAAAATTTTGATAATTTGCAAGTCTTTTCGTGATCTGCTAGAATCATTGACAAAAGTTGCGGAAACTCTTTAAAAAAAATGTATCTTGAGTTTTCAAAATGTTCTAAACTTTTCTCAAATATTTCGTACTCAAGTCGTCCTGGTTTATTATTGGAATTTTATATAATAACATAAAATTGTTATGATTTGAAAATTCATAAATGATTTATAAACTTTTGAACAATTTTTAAAATTATTAAGGCCCATGGGCAGACCAATAGACATAACAAAGAAGTTAATATTGGGATGAGCGCATTTTACTGAACAATGATTTTTCATAGAAAAGAATCTAATTTACCAACGTGGGCTTCATGTAATTTTTTCCGTAAAATCAAATGGTTTAGTCAATTTTGCGTGACTCTCAGATTCAAACATATCCTTTAACCAATTTTTGTATAAAAAATTGAATAATCAGATTAAATTTATGAGATTTATTTAGATTAATTTTGAAGAAATCCGATAATTTTTGATACCTATTGATCGCCTTATTGGATGCTATATCTTCAATTTTCAATTTTAATACCAAATTTGAAATTAGTGACTCAAAATATTTTCATAGAATGAGTTTCAAAAGAAGCCGATCATTTTTTAAATCTGTCGGTCGTCATATTGGATCCGCAATTTTGAATTCTGAAATTTTAATATCAAATTTAAAATCAAAGACTCGAAATACCTTTATGAAATGAATTTTCAAAAAATCTAATATTTTTTTTAATCTGATGGTCACCATATTAGATTTGCCATTTCGAATTTTCAAATTTTAATACCAAAGTCGAAATCAGTGACTTAAAATACCATCATAACATGAATTTCAAGGATATCTGATAATTTTTAAAATCTGTCACCACACTGGTCCCGCCATTTTACATTTTGAAATTTTAATACCAAATTTGAAATCAGTGACTCAAAATACCTTTATAAAATGAATTTCAAAGGAATCTGATAATTTTTAGACTTTTGACAGCCGAAAAGTGGTTTCTGATCCACTTTGTATCTGTTTGATTAATTTTTCGATATTTTTAAAATAATTATTTCGGTCTTTTTTTAAATACTATTCTCTTGTACTGAATTTTGTCGTCTAAAATAAATGCCGCCGCACTAAAAAACAATGATTCTGGGGCTTGAATTCTGTTATTTGAATCCCATCAAAAACACTACGCATGAAAAACATCCATCAAGTTCATGAATATTGATATCTTATTTATTTATGATTGAGGTAACCAAAATGATAAAATCACAAAATAAAGTCAAGTACGAATAGCAATTAATTGAGGAATTAATGAAATGAATGTTATTTTTAATTGATTATACTAGAAGATTCTAGAACATACTAGAACATTCTCGCAGAATGCACAATAAACCTTTGAAACATTCTAGAATATTCCAAGGACTAGTCTGGGTTTGAAAATATTAAATAAATATTCCAGATTCTTCAAGAACATTGTAGAAAGTTCTACAACATTCTAGTAGATTTAAAAAGAAGATTTATGTGAGAATTCTGAAAATTAAGAATGTTCATTGAAATTCTAAGTAATTCTTGAAATTTCTATAAAATTCTAGGGTGCATTCCGTATTCTTTAAGAACAATGAAGAATATTATATTCCAGAAAAGTCTAGAAAATTCCAAAATTCCGTAATAGAACATTCCAGAACGGTTTAGAATATTCTAGAAAATTCGAGATTATTCTAGAATATGTCACTGAATAACACTCCAGAAATTTCGAAGATTTTTATTATATTTCATTATTCAAGAATTTTCACAGAATTTTTGAGAAATACGAATGTTCTGAAGTGTTCTGAAATTTACTTGAATAATCCTGTATTTAAAAAAATCTCTTTCTAAACTTATCTTAATTTTTTTTTAAGTTTCAAAAAATGCTACAGCATTCCAGAATATTTCACGAAAGTTGATATTCCATAATTTTCAGAGAATTCTAGACACAAATTAAAAATCAGAAGATTCCACCCCTCTAAAATTTACTGAAATTATTCGCCAGCGTTGTGCGGGTATATAAAGAGTTATTCAAAGTAAAAACGTTGTCTACCATAAGGTGGTCTAAAAATCGCCAAGCTTGAAAAGTACAATGGGCCTATGGAAATTCTTGTTCCTTATTGAGAAAAAGAAAATCCCTAAAAAAATTTAATCCAATCGGATTGAATCTTGAACTCCCTCATCAAATTCAAAGGTTTAACTCTAAACATCTTCATTGCTGAAGTTCTCTCTACTTGTTTAAAAAAAAAATTGGATTTTTTTCCTCATAATGTCAAGCAAGCTAATGGAATTCTGCATCTAATAAGTTCAACTTGAGAACGGTATACCAATTTTGTAAAAAATATTGTGAAACAGAAAACTTTAATATTTTAAAAAAACGTCGAAATTTGACGTTTCATCACAATTTTTGAAATGAAATTCACAAATTGCCTTTGATTTGAGATTA
This sequence comes from Melikaiella ostensackeni, assembly GCA_032362435.1. Taxonomy (NCBI): domain Eukaryota; kingdom Metazoa; phylum Arthropoda; class Insecta; order Hymenoptera; family Cynipidae; genus Melikaiella; species Melikaiella ostensackeni. The sequence continues at coordinate 40,119,273 of JAUMHM010000005.1, forward strand.
TTAGGAGCAAACTTTTCCTAGTTTCCGTGATATTCTGGGGGAAAATTCGTTTCAATTTTAAGCATCTATTTTTCAGATCGAATCAACAACACATTTTAATTTATAAATCAGGTCAATATAATACGTTAATAAGGTCAATAATAATTGAAAAAATAAAAATAATTGTTAGAATTTAAGTCAGAATGCGCTGAACGCTAAATTAGGTCCATGTAGCTCAGCTATTCCAATATAAATATGAGAACTATAAACGTAAATTTAAACAATTACATTCAAGTGAGCAGCCATTTCGCCATGAGTGCCTAAGTTATCATGAATTAAGGCTTGAAAATAATTTCCATGAAATTTCTCCTCATAATCTGAAGTACGTGTAATGGGACACTTCGTAATATGGCGAATATTGCTTGGAGAAACACGACACCATTATGCAGATAGTTCAACGATATTTCCTCAAATTGCTCCTCGGGCTGCCATATAAAAGCCAACAAAACATATTCGAGCCATTCACATTAACATCGAAAAAGTTTATTTCGTCTCGTATTTCCTCTTGGCTAGGATTTTCACCATACACGAAATAGAAGAGAAAGTAATAAAACTTGAATGATGAAGTTTGATTAAATTCTTCAATTTAAACAATACCATAGAGAATCCTAGGGTTTTACTTTCATCTTGAAGTTGGAAATATTGGAAAAGTTGGAAGTTGAAACTGATTTACAGCAGACTGATACTCAGTTAATTTAAGTCATCCAGATTTGGTATCAAAATTATAATTGACAAGTGAACATTGACATTTAATACAAGCATCAAATGTCAAATTTATACATTCATATTTAACCCAATTCGATCGAGTCTCATTTCCATTTTCAAAACATTAAATTTTCACAGTGGTTTTTCATCGTTGTAATCATGAATCATGAATTATCATGTCTCATCACACCGTTATCATCAACGCATAAAATCATCTTCAGAGAATATAATCGTCAATCATAGATCATCATTATTATCAACATATTACATCATCTTTAGATAATATCACTATCAATCACAGATCATCAACTTATATATATATATATTATATATCTACACATCTTCAGATAGAATTATCATCAATAATGAGTCCGCAGCATCGTCATCAACACATAACACCATCTTCACAAAATATAGTATGCAAAAATTCAGAGTATACAATATTACTCCGAAAATAAGGAAAATAAAAAAATACCCCTAATGTTAATTCAATAATAAACTTCGCATAGGATCCTCGTCAATTACGTTTCGTCATCATATGATTATTAACTTATAACATCATTTTCCAACAATATCATTATCAATCATAGATCACCATCATCATATATCATCACATCATCATCATCAAGACATAACACCTTTGAATAATACCATCAAACATTGGGCATCAACGTATAACACCATCCACACATCTTCAAATAGCATTATCATCAATAATAGGTTATCACTATCATCATCAATCATAGACCATCACCATCATCATTATTATCATAAAATCATCATCGTCTTGGATCAGCTTTTTTGTTTGTTGCATAAATTCCGCTAATTTTTTAAGGTGGGACTGAAGCCGCTTCAATTACAAGGTCCTTGCATGTGGAATTTCCAGACTGAAAGTAAGGGTAGTCTATAATCCCATAAACATTTTAGGACCAAAAACAAAGAAAAAATCCATCGGGTTCTTTTTTTAAAGTTTGACCTCATAACACCTTATAAAATCTTATAGCACCTTATGTTTCCACATAAATTTTTCCTTTCGTCTGCTTTCAAAGAAGAAAACAACGCGACCGTCGGTTGCTAGGATCGTAAAGTTGTGCTAATAGATTTTTTAGGGCTCGGATCGTGCGAATTTTTCGACTTTTTTCGACGTTTTTAAAACAAATGCAACTTTTTGCGACTTTTTGAAGCAAAATGGAATTGGATAGTTTCTAATTGCGTGAATGCGTATTCAAAGTTCTAATTATATCAAATTGCAAGCCATGAAATGTTAACATTTTTGAATAAAAAAATTTTGAAAGCGACTAATTACAAATCCAATTGTAAAAAAATGAATAATTTTATATTTTAATTACACCATCCTTAATGTAAAGCCTTAATTATTGAATAATTATTATAAGTTTGAATAATTGTTCGAAATTAATCTTCTTCGAGTTCTGAGCGTTTACTCACAAATTAATTCAAGTTTGATTTAAAAACATTAAATTAATTAAAATTAAGTAGAATGAGTGCCAGTTAAAATATGCGTTAGGTGCACATTTTTTTTTATAATGCTAGATATCAGATTTTTTTATGATTTACCAATTTTTATGATGATTTATTTTTATGATGTACCAATTTTAACACTACCTCTAGTTAAGAAAGCAATCAATAAAAAAACACATTCATTCGAACGTTCAAAACTTCATGTAGGTACATTCAAAATTTGATAGTATGAAATTTAAAGTGTTTATAATTACACAATTTGCAATTAAAAGCGATTAGAATTCAATAATTTTTAATTTAAAGCCCAAAGAGTGTTCAAATGTAATAAATTGTTTATTTTTATGTTTTTTATTACAAATAATATATTTAATTAGAAATTCTTCCTAATTCATGAGGATTCAAATTGAATACGTTTAACTTTGGAATGAAATGAAATTAAAATTAAATAATGGGAGAAAAAATTTTTCGTTTTTGCAAGCATTTCAATTTACAAGAAATCATACATTCAAATGTATACTAATTAAATAATAGAAATTAAATGAAAACATAGGGCTTGAGTAATTTTTTCGAGAAAAGATTTACATAACCTTGTAAGTTTCACGGCTTATTAAAAAAAAGTTAATTTTTTATGATAATATTTCTCGTGCGTTTCATTTATTTCTCGTATCTCTTCATCTTGTGTCTGTTTCATGGTAAATTTTCGAGTATCTTGTATCTATTTTCAATAATTTTGTACTTCTGACGAGAAATGTCATAAAAATTAATTATTGATATCTTTTTTCTACTCTACCCTCAGGTACTTTGCCACATAAAACGTAATTTCAGAATCACCAATAGAAAATGCTGACATTTGAAGTGTCTTGAACCGTTCAGAAAACGATTCTGGGGAGAATTGAGGTCGTCGACAAAATGTGATTTCAAAGGACTTTTTCACCTACTATTGTACGGAGAAGTCTCTGAATCAAATTTGTTTATATCTATTATTTCATACCCTCATGGAAATACAGACCCTGAAATTTCAAACAAACTTTCTACTGATAAAAAATTGCACGTCGATATTCGCTTCCCTGCACTTCAAATTCACTATTGTCTTTGTCTAAAAAAAGCAATGTATTCATTTTTATCAACGATTTGTATATTCAAATATCAAAACAGTTTTTCTTTAAAAATTGGGATCAAGTTCCGAAAATCGCTTACTTCCGATTATTACCAAACTCCCTGGCCCCATATATTTTGACGCGCTGATAACGGAAATAACCTTGGAATTACCCGCAAATGTCGTTTGTAAGATCAAAACTCGATAAAACTATAAAAATTTCATGCTTTTTTCTAATTAGTTCGGTGAATACTACAAATTCGCAAAAAAGTTTTTATTAAAAGTCTTAGATCTTTTAAAAACACACATTTCATGTTTCATGCATTTTTACTCTATGGCTGACAGTTTTCGAGAAAATGGACGATAAATATTAAAAATCACAAAAATACTGCACAATGGTTAGCGGTGTGACCCAAACTATTTCTGTGACCAGTCACGAGAGTTCCTTCCCACCTCCACCGAAACATTTGAAGGTGGTAGGGGTGTGGCTTAAATTATTTTTGTGACCAGTCACAGAGGTACCTTTCTCCACGATATGTTGGAGTGGAGTAGGGGTTTGACTTAAATTTTTTCTGTGGCCAATCACAGACGTGCCCTCCTCGCATGATACGTCGGAATATAGTAGGGGTATGACTTAAATTTTTTCTGTGACCAGTCGCAGGGATGTCTTCCCCACGATACATGAGAAAGGGAAAGGGATATTACTGCAATTATTTCTGCGAGAAGTCATAGGGGAGCCTTCCCGCCCCCACGAGAAGTTGGAAAAGGGTAGGGGTGTGAATTAAATTATTTCTGTGACCAGTCATATAGGTACCTACCCCACTATATGTTGGAGAGGAGTAGGGGTGTGACCTAAATTTTTGCTATGACTAGTCACAGAGATACCACCCCCGCGATACGTTGGAAAGTAGTAGATGTGGGGCTAGAATTTTTCTGTGACCAGTCACAGGGGTCCCTTTCTCCCACGATACATTGAAAAGGGGTAAGGGTTTGACTTAAATTTGTGGCCAGTCACAGGTGTTTCTCCTCCACTCTAACTTGGAAAGGGGTAGGTGTGTGACTTAAATTATTACTGTGGCCAGTCACAGGGAGCCTTCCAGTCTACCCTCTAACAAGACGATCAAAAGGGGTAGGAGTGTGACTTAAATTATTTCTGTGGCCAGTCACAGGAGTGCCTTCCCCCAAGCGACATTTTAACAAAAACCAAAAATTTTTATAGTGTTATCAAGGTTTGACCTTGAAAGCCTCATTTGCGGGTATTTTGTATATTATATTCGTAAGCAGCGCTTGAAAATACATGCGTATAGTGAGTTTTAAACTGATCGACGGTAAGCGCTTTTCGAAACTGTACCCAAATGAAAAATCTCACTATTTTTCTTGACAGAGATAAATTATCGATTTCTGATTTTTATCTTGTCAATTCTTGGTCGGATGCATCACTAGGAAAATTACTTATTATAATATTAATTTTCTATTGAATTTTTAAAATAAGATAAATTTTTTTCAGCAATTTTTCGTAGCTAAAATCAATAGTTTCTTGAAAGACTAGGCGGTGTCTTTAACGATCTGCTATAAATTTTACACATTTCCAGTAACGAGTACTCGAGTATACGCACAAGCGATAAACTCTCCAAGCTGATAATTTTTACGAAGAAACATCAGGGCTGATAGACATTGATACATGTTTGAAGAGAAGCATGATTTTTATACTCAGTTATGTCGCCTGGAAAACAGCCTATCATAAATTTGATCTAAGCCTGATAGATATCTCAATTTACTTGTAAAATTCTGCAAGATTGGCTCAAAAACTTGATAATTGCGCGTAAAATGAACTTTATAGAGTCTATACTCTATACAACATGAAATAAACTCCTCAAGGGCAAATGATAGCCTATGACGTCAAAAATTTCCACCCGTCCCACGTATTTTTTTCTGACTTCTTATTTTCAAACTAAACGAAATTTTTGGAAATGAGGGTAAATATATATCAGCCCACGCTGGTTTGTCCCGTTGCAGTTTTTATTTTGTTTAAATAATGCAATTTCATTAATATTTTATTTTTAATGTTATTTTATATCGAGCTTTAGAACTCTCAATCGTTATCAAATATATCAAATCAATCGTCGCAAACTTTTTACATTTTCATCTAAATGAGAAGGTTAGAAAATTGATTTTATGTGAAAATTGACTTTCGCGGATTTCATCGAATCTCGACGTTTTCGGACTCACTGATTAAGAAAAAATTAATTTCACGTTGATGGTACACTGGTTTGAGGCCTGAAAAGAAAGGACGAGTTCGTCAACTAGCCATTCTTGTCTAATGGTTCTGGTTTCATCCATCGAAAATGCTTTTTAAATAATCAAAAATTCCATTTTCCAGCAAATCTGTACGAGATACGAAAAAATTTTGAGAGCCGAAAAAATTTCATGAAATACATGTTTTCATAAGACGCACTGTTTATGCTTCAATCGTGAAAAATTTTATTAAATATAAAAAATTCTAGTTTTCAGCAAAACTATACGTGATACGAAAAAACGGTTGAAAAACAAAATTGTTCGCTTGAAAAAAACTACAAATTTTCTCGAAACTTTTTTTTTAATGAGACTCATAGTTTTTTGTTTCGATGGCGATGTGATTAAAAATAAAAAAATCCATTTCATGGTCAAACTATGCAAGATACGAAAAAATGTTGCCTTGTAAAATTATCTATCTAGAAAGGTCTAGAAAATTTTTCTCAGACCATTTTTTTTATAAAACGCATAGTTTTTAGTTTAATCATGAAAAATAGCATCAAAGACAAAAGACTTAAATTTTTGGAGAAACAACACAAAATACAAGAAAATATTAATCAATAAATTCATTCACCGAAAAAAGATCGAAAAATCTGTTATCGACCATTTTTTCGTAAGACAGGTAATTTTCGTTTGAATCGTGAAAAAATGCAATTAAAAATAAAAAATTCAAATGTATAGAAAAACGGCTCTAGATACAATAAAGTATTTAACGGCATTTTAAAATTGCTATTAAGATCTAAATGAAATCTACTTTCTTATAAGCCCCTTCATGCACCAAAAACAGAACACAAAAAGGCTCACAGATCAAAAATAGACTTCCAACTACCTCCTTTCCGGCTTATTAGGGACAAATTTATAACCAATCCAATTTGAAATTTTAAAAAAGTACACTTATTTAATTTGTTAGGTAATAAAGATAATTAGGAAAGTCGAAGTATATAAATTAATATAACACAAATTTTTTATAATAGATTTCAACATAATACAGAAAATGTCGCATTTTGCACATACGGTAACCAAGTGCGAAGCACGAGACACGTGATGAGAATGTATTAGTTAAAGCCGAAGAAGCTTTGACAAAAGATAATTCATAATCACCAAATTACAGTTATCAAAGATTTAACTTTTAATTTTAAGGGGGTTCTGCGCAAACATGGGGGAGGTACATACACCGAGCGCAAAGCGCGAGATTCGTCAAACGCGCGCCGCAGGCACATTCAAACTTGCGAACAGAGCGAGCAGAGCGAGCCGCGCGCATTTCACCGTAAAAAGAATAATTTTCGATCGAAATATTTTTTTGTCGAAAGCCTTGCACAATCGATATTATGGTACAGATTTTTTAATACGGACACAAAGTTTCTGGAAATTTAAATTATATATTTCTTAAAGATCGAAATAAAATCTATATTCTTATGGAAATTTTTTGTGTACTGAAAAAAACACCCAAAAAGTTCACAATTCAAAAATAGACTTCAAGACTACCTACTTTTCGGCTCATGACAGACAAATGTATAATGAATTTACTCAAAAGAAAGAAAAAAGAGGGAGAAAAAAAGAAAGAGTCAACCAAAACCATCCTCACACTCTTTCTTTTCTCCGTCTTTTTTATACTACTGGGGACAACCA
>JAUMHM010000005.1:40126612-40144327 GCA_032362435.1 Melikaiella ostensackeni
CACTGAGGAGGGCCACCATTGTGTGCCGAAACGTTTGAAACAATTTAATTTGTATTCAATTTCACCTGACCCTAAAGTCAACAACGAACATTAACATTCCTTACGAATTAAATTGATTTTTTAATATTTTTAATATTCTATAAATATTACACAATAGTATACAAATTTTTATGGAGAATGGCCTGCTGGATTCAAAATGAACTCGGCCTAATATTAATTGGAAATTGTTCATTTCTGCTTTATTTGCGTTTCACGATTTTCAATCCAGTTTATATTAAATTCAATATTCATAAACATTATAAAATTCTGTAATTATTGCAAATTCGTAACATGCTTGCGATCAGAAACCAGCCTGGGGTGAAACTAATTAATAACAATCTGATACATGGTTTCCATTTGTGTGGAATAATTTTATCTTTCATTCTCACATTCATTATACGAATGATTTATAAATAAATTTATGACTTCTGTATAGAGTCGAAAAAGAATTTCAAACAAACTATATGAAGAAAAAACAAAGGGTAAAAAGTGATTGAGGTAAGATTGCTGTTGGTAATCTCGGCATGCAAAAAAAATGTAGATCGGAAAGGATAAAATGAAAGATCACTAATTTTTCATTTTACCTTTACCTATCTTCTTTTTTTTTGCATGCCGAGATTACACCCAGCATTTTTACCTGAATCACTTTTCACGTTTCTTCTGTGTAAAAATAATAAAATACAATGTCTTCATAATTTTTTAATCAAAAGAAAAATTGTACTGAAAAAAATTACGAACATCCTCATAACTTGGAATTATATATCAAGCAATTTAAAAATCGATATCGTGAAAGTAACTGAACTTTGTAATTTGAAATTTTCCGTTCTGTGAGAAAGAAAACAGTGTACATAGATTACGACTACTAGCCGCATTCTGTCGATTAGCAATTAGTTCAAAATCATTCTACAAGCGAAAACGCCTGCAGCTTTAAGGGAGAGAATTTAAACTCTCTGGTGAACTCGAAAGCGCCATAACAAAAGGAATTATAAAACAAAAGCTCTGATACTCGAACGCTTTTACTGAGCTTCATATCAAATCCAGAGAGCTGTATTAATGTCGATTGTCCTCTCACAACTAATTATTATATGCCTTGCACATTTCTGAAGGAATAATATGAAAGTGGCTAAACTCTTATTATGTTTATAGATAAAATTATTTCAATTTCAACTACTTTTATACGTTAAACCAAAAAGTGTTTTTCGTCCCTGCTACATTTTGTCCTTAATTAAGGGAATAATGACAGATTTCTATCTACGGACATTATCAACATAGATTTTTTTTTTAATAGTAGCACGGACATAAACCCATGACGGCTTTGGATGTTGGTAAGGCCGGTGAGTAGGAATCTTGAATTTGAAAATCCTCTGATCATTCACTGTGACTCTCTCAATATTCAAATGAGGTTTTGAATTTGAAAATATTGAAATAAAATGTATAACAGATTAAAATTGAAATTACGTATATTAAAAGAAAAGTCTCTTCAATTTCAAATCATAGCGTTCAATTTTTTTTTTGACTCTGCCAACAGAAGGATGCTATGGAAGGCTATGAAAGAGAGAGTAGATGAAGGTTTGATAGAGAGGATGAAAGAGATATTTGTGGAGACTAAGATAAGAGTGAAGATAGAAAAAAAGAAAGAGGAGAGGAATTATGAACAGGGAGGAGACTTAGGTAAGGGGGCCCGTTGAGCCCTCTTTTGTTTAGTATCCTATTGGTAGACTTTTAGGGAAAGATAAAGAGGAAAGGACAAGGGGGACAATATTGGGAACAAGCAAACTATATTCACTAGCATACGCAGACGATGTAGTTCTAGTAGCAGCTGATGAAAGAGGGATGAGTTTGATGATGAGAGCATTCGAAGAATATGTGAGAGAGAAGGATTTAAGGGTGAATGTAAGACTAAGATGAAGTGTTTTAGAAGTAGAAAGTATAAAAAAGAGTACAAATGGAAAATAAATAGCCAGGTGGTGGAGTTGGTGGAGGAATTTTGCTACCTAGGATTTTAGTTCGAAGCATGAGTAGGAAGCGAGTTGCAGGTAAGAAAGAGATTGGAATGTCCGAGCAGAGTAAAGGGGCGAGTGTGGAGAATAGGGAAGAGAAGGTTAAAGGAAGACTGGAGGATGAGAATGTGGATGTTCAACGTGAAAGTGTGGTCAGTGTTAAGTTATACAGTGAAAATTTGGGGATAGAAAGAGCATAAGAAAGTGGGAAGTCTGCATGAGAGATTTCTGAGATGACTCATGGGGTCGAGATGGAGCTGCCTAGATTATATGGTAAGGGAAGAAATAGGACGAGAGTAAAAGGTGTTCAGGCAACTGAAAAGATTCCGAAATTTTGAAACTAAATCAAGAAGGGGAGAGGGAAGCAAGATTGCACAAGCGTGTGTCCAAGCGATTATAGATAATAGGAGGAGAGGTAACGTGGAACATTCTAAATGGGAGGAAGACAGATACAAAATGATTTTTGAATGTGGAATGAAAGTGAGGGATAGAGAATGGCAGGAAATAGCGGTAGAAAGGACAGCAAGGGAAGAAGAGAGAAGATGGGAGGAAATCTCGAAGTCAAGGTACAACAGCTGGTATATGATGGTGAAGAGTGAGGGAGAGCCACAATAACTGAAAAAGATTAAAAAGTAGAGCAAATGGACTAGAGTGGTGAGATTCCGAATGGGAGAGGGGGTAAGAGCATATATAGGTATTGAGTGAATGAAGAGGACTATCTGTGTAGAGTATGTAGGTATGAGCAGGAATCATGATTGCATGTGTTAGAGGAGTGTACAAGTGACGAAGAAGGAGAGGAGAGTATGGAAGGGAGAATAAAATGGATTTTGTATGGTAATGGTCAGGATGAGGAATGGATGAAGAGGCTGGAAGAGTTGAGAGATAGAGAGAGAGAGGTAGGTGTAGGAAAAAGCCAAAGATGACTCCTAAAGAAGGAGGTCGCAAGCGTCCATGAGCAAGCATAGTGATTAAGTCGATATGTAAGAAATAGTTGGTAAGAATAGTCGATAAGATAACATGTAGAGATTCAAGATTCAAACCAGATTTACCATTAAGATTAAAATTAATCATTGAGATTAAATTAACCATTAAGATTTAAATCAGTTATCTAATCTGACTTTTTTTGTATTTTTTAGGTCATTGTAACATGTGTACCATTCACTATCACTGTCTACGTCCTGGATTCTTGGCCTTTCGGGCTTGTACTTTGCAAAGTTTCAGAATGTGCGAAAGACATATCCATAGGGGTTTCTGTCTTCACTCTCACGGCATTATCAGCTGATAGGTTTTTCGCTATCGTTGATCCCATGAGGAAACTTCACGCTACTGGTATCTATAAATTACGTTACTATATTCATTCTCGAATACTTTAGTTATTCAGATAATCTTTAAATTAAGTCAAGCAAAGCAAAATTATACTACTCTTAGTCACAGTTTTCATTTTTAAGTATATTTATGTATATTAATAAGTTAGTAAATTTATATTCTGTAAAATTCTAAAGTAAAATTTGTGCATCTTATTTTCAGACAAACTCGGTTATTAATTGTCAAAATTCTAGATCATCTCAAATAATTAATGAATTATTTCTATTCATATTATTAAATAATTGAATTAAAATAAATAAAAAGGACGATATTCTTTGACTCTAGGAAGTGGAAGACGAGCTACGAGGTTTACATCTTGCATAGCAGCCCTGATTTGGTGTCTAGCAGCGATTTGTGCTTTACCAGCAACTTTTTCTTACATAAAATTTTTTCGAGTCAACAAAGACGTATCTTTTAAGGTCAGTGAAAATAGATTAATTATATGAAAATATATACTAATTTGTATTTCGTGACCAAGTACGTCCATTTCATTTGGTAATTGATAATGCTTAGTATCGAAAATGCTATTTCAAAGCATTTTTTAAAACTTGCAATAACTTGAATAATTTTACAATATTGCGTATAATGAACTTTTGATTTTAGCATCTTATACTAGTTAGTTTTGTAACAATATATTCTATTTCGATTGAATAAAATTAGCTTCATATTCACGTTCCAAATTATAAATTTTTTTATTTTACTACTAATTTTTACAATGTCTTGTTTCATTCAATGACTCCATTAATCAATAAATCAATAACTCCACTATTTTCTTCTCTGACATAACATTTGTGTCAATGAGAGTATATCATATTGGCATAAAAATCAAAGTAAAATCAAACATATCTCGTTTCTTTTGATTTTCCCGTGAAAGCTTGATTTTCCAATATTCAGATGCTGGAGAAGAGCGTGGCGATTAATTCCAAATCCAGACATTCTTGTGAAGAAATGACAACTTTTATTGCTTCAATATGCCACAGCAAACTATTCTTGCCTTCAGCAAAATTATATTTTAAAATACGTACACAGTATCGTCTAGGAGTATGCAGGTGGTTGTTTTTTGGAACTTGCTCGAATTTTTATAATCTTATATAAAAGAAATGAAAGCATAAAATGTTACCTTCAAAAATGCCTGAAAACATACCAAAATTCCACAAAAAAATCAGTCCCAAGTGATATATTTTCAAAAAAGCGGAGATGCCAGAGAATACAACATTGTTCTATTCGTAAAATTTTTGTAAAATATAAAGTTTCAAATTTCTATATTAAAAATTTCTGAAAGAAAAAAGGCACTTATTCTAGTTGTTAAAATGTATATTTTATACTAAAAATATCACGGAAGCAAATTTCCTACAAATTTTTATGAGAAATGTGATATGATAAATAAATGTGAATAATTCAAATTACAAATGGTTCACTCTTTCCAGCTTCTAACTAAAGATACTTCACTTTCGTGTTGTATTATTATTATTATTATCATTGTTAGGGTTGAGACCAAAATAGTCTCTGACGCTTGGGTAGTTCCGTTGCGTCTCCTTGTAGGCCTATGCGTGACCCCAAAGCCCTCTCCGTACGGAGAGGACCGCAGTCACGCCCTAAGCCGATATATCTGACTCACTGGTGCAGTTACTGCCCGTGAGTGCCAGATGCCTCCTCACAATTGCGTGGCAGTGATAAAGGATGTGAATAGCTGTCTCATCATTCTTTCCGCACAGGCGACAGAGGGGGCTATCTGCAAGCCCTATCTTATGTCTGTGATAGTTGAGGTTTCCACGCCCTATAAACATTTCTTTTTGGACTTTGACTTCATTCCTACCGAGTTTGCATAATTCCGCAGTTCGTTTAAGGTTTGAATTTAAACCTATAATTGTTTTGGCCTGTCTGCAGCCAGTGACCTTATTCCACTCCTTCTGTTGTTCCTTGGTCAGACAACTGTTAATTTCTGCAGTGACCAACCTACTGTAAATGCCTACGACTGGTTTCGTGTTGTAAAAATTGGTAAAATTTAAATAACAATTGGAAGGAAATATTAGAATTTCGTGGGATAAGATTACTTGAAATGCAGATATGTACTTTCAAATAAATGAATGGAAATTCAATAAATGAAGAACCCTTGAACGGCTGCGTTGATTGTCCAGCGTATCCTAATTAATTATTAACACTTACTCTTTCATGCAAAAATTTTCAACTTATATATGAAAAAAATAAATCACACTAAAATTTTTGCAAAGGTGTAATTGATACCTGAATAGATAGTCATAAAAAAGTATTTTCATTTGAAATAATCGACTTGGAAATTGCATGCTTTCTTACAGACATGCTATCCATTTCCAGAGGAATTTGGACCAAATTATCCCAAGATAGTATTGCTCTGCAGATGCATCGTTTATTACCTTCTTCCTCTCACTATCATTGGGGTGTTTTACCTATCGATGGCCAGGCATTTGGTACAAAGCACTCGTAACATACCTGGTGAAATGCAAGGTCAAGTAAGTCTATACTTTAAGTAAATCTATGAAAGCATAATATTCAACACAGTAATGGGAAAGAATCTTCAAAGGCTCGGGTACAGTTTGTAACTTTTTTATTTCATACGTTTTTCTTCAAATTGTATGATTCAGAAACATATTTTAAAAAATATTCAACTTCGGCTCTTCCGCGTTAAAGAAGAGACTATCTCGTCAAAATTACACGAAGATGTCATACATTTTTTAATTACAATTGTACAAATGTTTTGAATGCAGTTTTAAAATGATTTAACTTTAAACGTTTTCAATTTAATGTTAATTACCTTTCACAGTTTCATGTTAAATAGAACAATTAAAGACATGAGAATAACAACTGGATAAATACCACCTGAAATTGGCACCGACACAAAAAATAAAATAATAAGATTCTTGCTTTAAATTGATCAAATATTAATAGAACTTTTTGCATACGTTTTATTTTTAAGCACTGTTAATTATCATTCGATTCGATCAAAGCCTAATTATTTCAAATAAATTAAAATCAAATTGTATAATTTATTCTGAGTTAATATATTACACTCATCTACCGTAACTCTCTAGGTATTTACTTTTGTACGTGTGTCAGGTTCAGAGACTATAAATGCGGTCCTGAGTGTTTACTCACTCGTCGCTTTAAATCAGGTTTAAACTATATTTTAAAAGCGCCCGTTACTTTGCCAACCAGACCCGAGGCTGTCACAGTAACGGGAGATGAGTGCACTCTTATATTTTTTCATCCGTTTCTGATAAGCATTATATATTAACTCATCCCTCAAATCAACCATAATAAAATGTCACTTCACTTCGAACGTAATTTATCTTCTTTCGCTCTCCATCTTAAACTTTTTTCGATTGAATGAAGAATCTCTGAGATTACGGAAAATCACGATCTCTGCAAGGAAATATCATAATAAATTACCATCAGGGAAAGATATAGCAGGGCATCCATTCTTTTTCAAATGCCATTTTTTTATCAATCTGAAAGAGTATTCATCAAATAATATGTAAATAAACGGAATTAGTATTTAAATTAAATCGTTGAAGTAGAAATTGGATACACGATCAGAGCCGAAAATCTGCGTTTTATTTTCCGGTTTTAGTTTATCTAATTGGCTCGAAGCCAAGCCTTCGTGGTGTCAACAACTTCTCCGGTGAGAAGGCTCATAAAACCGTCAAATGACAGACCGTAAAATTTTAATCACTAACGAAGTCGGTCATAACCCCTGGTCAACGCTGCAAAATCCTTCCACTCTTAGAGTGCGCATTTTTTTCCTCTAAGCCTTTCACAGAAAGTTCCTGTGATTTTTTTATTCTCAATTCAGATACTACATTGCTGCCTTTTAATCCGCACGAGAATAAAGTGTATCCGCTGTCAAATAAATTTGACAGGTATGTAGAACAATTTAGAGTAATTTTTATCATTATTAGCTTGTTTATACTATCTCCCTTTTACAGGTTTAAGAGTTTTTATAGTACCATTACATATTTTCTTATCGGCAATCCTTATATACTACCTATCCCGCAACACTGCTTCATTACTCTCCTTCTTTAAGAATCAATTTTTGGCTTTTCCCTACCCCGAGCAACCAGCTCTCTCTCAGCTCTTTCGGCTTCATCATCCATTTCTCACCCTGACCATTCCCATTCAAAATCTACTTTATTCTCTCTTCCATACTCTCCCCTCCCCTTTTGTCACCTGTACACCTCTCTAACACATGCAACCATGATTCCAGCTCACACCTACATACTCTACACAGATTCTCCTCTTCATTCATCCAATACCTACATGCTTACCCCCTCTCCCATTCTGAATCTCACCACTCTACTCCATTTGCTCTACTTTTTTTGTGGTATTCCGACTCTCCCTCACTCTCCACCATCCTATACCAGCTGTTGTACTTTGACTACGCGATTTTTTTCTCATCTTTTCTCTCCTTGCCTTCATCTCTTCTTCTATTTCCTGCCATTCTCCACTCCCCACTTGAATACCACATTCAAACATCATTTCTTATCTCTCTTCCTCCCATTTAGAATGTCCCACATTACTCCTTCTCCCCTTGTCCATAATCGCATGGGCACACGTTTGTGCAATCTTGCTTCCCTCTCCCCCTCTTCTTCTTTCCACTCTATAACTCAACACTGACCACAATTTCACGTCGGACATCCGCATTTTCATCCTCGAGTTGTCCTTCAACCTTCTCTTCCCTATTCTCCACACTTGTCCCATTACTTTAATCGCACATTCCTATCTCTTTCTTACCTGCAGCTCGCTTCCTACTCATGCTTCTAACCAAAATCCTAGGTAGCAAAATTCCTCCACCAACTCCACCACCTTGCTCTTTATCTTCCATTGGTACTCTTTTCTATACGTTCTATTTCTAAAACACTTCATCTTAGTCTTACTCACATTCACCCTTAAATCCTTCTCTCTCACATACTCTTCGAATGCTCTCATCATCAAACTCATCCCTCTTTCATCAGCTGCTACTAGAACTACATCGTCTGCGTATGCTAGTGAATACAGTTTGCTTGTTACCAATATTGTCCCCCTTTTCCTTTCCTCTATATCATTCCCTTCAAGTCTGCCAATAGGCTACTAAACACAAAAGGGCTCAACGGGCACCCTTTCCTGAGTCCCCTTCCTGTCCAGAATTCCTCCTCTTTCTTTTTTATCTCCGCCCTTGTCTCAGTCTCCACAAATATCTCCTTCATCCGCTCTATCAAACCTTTATCTACTCTCTCTTTCATAGCCTTCCATAGCACCCTCCTGTTCACGGAGTCAAATGCTGCTTCAAAATCCACAAACAGTGCAATTAGTTTCCCTTTCTCCCATCCAAGAACGTATATAATGACAGGAAACTCGAGTGGAGGGGGTAGCACGAAAGACACCTGCTGGATCGGAGCGCGTCGTGGCGCAGTACAAACTACGCAACGATGGAGTGACCACATTTTGTCGGCGCTGTCATTTCAGCCACGGGTGCTCTACCCCCTTCCACTCAAGTTTCCTGTCCTTTTTATATACGTTCTTGCTTCCATTCCAAGTTTCTATTGTCTAGAAGATGGAGCACGTGAATGTTATCTCTGGTCCCCATTCCTTTCCTAAAACCCGTTTCGTTGTGTGGTGTACCTCCCTTTTCTTCCACCTGTTTTTCCAATTCCTAAGCACTTTCGCTTAAATTTTATAGTCCACTGACGTATGATACCTCTATATTCCTCTACGCTTGTCACCTGTCCTTTCCTAATCACGGCACTTCAAGCCCTGTCTTTTATTCCTCCGGCAATCCTTCGCCTCTTCAAACCTCATTGCAAATCCTCCACATCTGACTGATAATTTTTTCCCATCGGTGGATGACATTAGCTACATATCAGATACACTTAAAATCCCATAAGTGTCAACCCGCAATGTGTCATTTCCAAGGGTTACTAACAAAGCGGGCAGTTCGAGCACTCGCGTGCATTGGAGTCGCTCCGCCATGTGTCCAAGGCCATTTTAGGCAAGAACCAAAGTCGGACTTATATGGGATTTTCAGTGTACACTCATCTCGCTATTCGTAGCCAGCCTCGGGTCTGGTTGGCCACTGATTGAAGGCTATTAAAAATCTAGTTTCAACCGGATTTAACGCGACGAGTGAGTGAACATTCAGAACCGCATATATAATCTCTGAACCCGGCACATACAAAAGTATCTGCACAGAGAGTCGTGATACAAATAACTTCTGGTACGGCGCTGACTGACCGAGGGGGGACCTTGAGTTTAGGCCGTGAAGGGACGCTCAGGGGGGGGGGGCAGAAGCCTTCAAGCGTGAAATGAAGATTCGTGCAAAATTACTTTCAAAAATATTAATTTAGGGTTCATTTTAGGGGTACTTTTGCACCGCATCAGTTATAACTTTTCTTTACTAAACCGATTTTGATAAAAATTGACGAATGAATTCATAAGACTTTCGAATGTGAAAAGAAGATTCGTGGAAGATTAATTTCAAAAATACTGATTTAGGGTTCTGCACCGCATCAGTTGCAACTTTTTTTTAAACAAACCGGTTCTGATAAAAATTGTCGAATGAATTCATACGACCTTCAAAAGTGAATAGAAGATTTATGCGAAAATAATTTTTCAAAATATTGATTCAGGTTTTATTTTAGGGGTAGTTTTGCACCATATCAGTTGTAGCTTTTTTTCTTTCAATCGATTTTCGTGACAATTGATATGCAGCGAGTTTTTGATGTTTTAATGCCATATTTACTTTTTGCAAAATCGAAGTGGATAACATTCAAAACAAATTTTAGGTAAAAATACCAAAAAACTAGACAATTTCCAAGGTAGGCTTTGAAATATATGAAATATATGTTTTTTCTACACAAATAACACGAGAATAGTAAAAATTATATTTATTTTGAACGACAAACGTAATTATTATATAAAAGTTTATATATTTATATATTAATAACACTTTTAGAAAAGAAACGTTTTTTATATTCCAAAAAATAATCTAATACGTATGTACCTTATAAAGTTTATGAGGGCATTTTTTATTTACATTTTTATATTTAAGTCATTTATTTAACACGAATATGCATATTTGAGTTATAAGGATAATATCTTACTAGATTGAAACTAAATATTCATTCATGTTATGGTTGAATAATACTATAACTTCAAACAAAATAATATCGCTGAATTACAGCGAAAAAAGGCTTCGGATATGAAAAAGGCTTCTAAGATGACCAGGTGTATACATTTTTTAAAGTTATAAGAAACGCGATTAAATTAAAACAATTTTCTTGTAACATATTTCAATATACGACCACATTTTATTATGTATTACGATCAAAGTATTTGAAATTATTTCGTTTTTCTCTAGAAAAGGAGGCTTCGGAGATGAATCGGAACTTTTACTTGCGAGAAAATAGTTTATTTCAATTGTTCATTATGAAAAATAGATATAGAGGTCTGATCTTCAATTTCATAAATAATAAAGTTTTATTTACATACTTTCAGGGATGTTAAAACAAGATAATGCAATGTTATTCTACTTTGAGGAAAACTTGAAGACAAAGTTCTAAAGCTCTTACTGTTAAGAAGTGCTAGAAACTTATTAAGTACCTATAGTTTCAGCTAGAACATTGCAGTTTCAGAGCATACCGCTCAGAAATTTGAAAATCAAGGATACTTTAATAGATAAACGTCACGAAAGTTAAAAATCATGTTAGAGACATGGCAAAAGGCTTCGGAGATGACCCATTTGAAGCTCCCATATACATTCAACTTTTGAGAACCGAGTACAAAATTTTTTCTGTTATTACTTACGGGCACCATTACCACTATCAAAATTTTCAAAATTGAATGAAAATCTTGTAAAACTTTTTACAAGTATAAAAGCTGAATAATTATACAATTAATGAGTAATGCATATAAAATTTTTCATGAAAATTATCTATTTACGAAAGTATAGAATCTTAATGCTGTTAATAAATAATTATAACAATATTTCTTTGCCTTTCCTCGATATTTCCGTGTAATTTCGGCACAATTTTAAGTAAACCCTCCGTCGATTGGAGACATTTATGATGCCTGAAACTTTAAAGTGAAGTTTATTCACAGTTCTATCCCGTACCACCTTTCCACATAGATCGATCATCAGCAGATTAACTTCCTTCCGAACGGAAGTTCTTAATTATCAATTTAAAAGGCGATGAAAAGAAGGCGATGCTATTACATGGAAGGAATATGGGTGCATAACAACATAAAAATTACACAAATAAACTAAATAAGACATTAGAACTGCTCTTTGAACACTGTGAAAACAGGGAATCATTTCAGGGCTAATTTCAGGTATTAAAATAAGAATCAGAAAAAAACAGTCCCAGAGTCATTTGTTTTACATTGAAAATAACAGAATAAATTTATCATATTCAAAAACAAGATGCGCAAAAGATGATACCGTAAAAAAAAGAGATCTCTAGTTTCTACAGTGAATCTTGAAAATTATTGTAGGTTCATTTATACATTTTTTGGAGATTCCACACCAAACTCATTAAAGATAAATTGATCATTCAAATTTTCTTTAAAATTACACAACTTGCCACTTAGTACTCACATTAAAATATGAACCTTTCAAATATGATTGACTCGCAAAAAATTGGCCCTTATTTATTATGTTTTCATTGTTATTTTTACGCTTTCGTAGACCCGGGCCGAAACCTTTGGATTTCCGTCCATCCGTTGAATTTGGGCCTTATATTTTGTTTTTGGACCTCACAGACTGAAACTTATGATTCTGAGCTTTACAGCTTGACACTTGTGATTTAAGGCCTTACGATTTGAAATTTTTGTTTTTGGGCCTTACACCTTAAGGTGTAAGGTGCCTTACACCAATTTAAGGGCTTGGACATTATGGCTTGAGAGACTAGCGGTTTTAGGCATTACGGATTAGGAATTATGGTTTGAATCTTATTGTTTGGCACGTTAATTTAAGAAATTTAGTTATTATTGGCTTTATCAATCATTAAGTTTTTGTAGTAATAACTTCAAATAAAACTATGAAATTTAAATATTTTGTAAATAATACATTTAAATAGTCTACAAAATCCTATCTTGTAGGTGCATGCCGCCTACTTTAACTAATTTTTCAAGAATCTTTTGATTCAAGAAACTTCAAAAACTTCAAAAATGGCAGAAATAACAAAACATCATGAGAAAGAGGTGATATATTCCTCACAAATTCTATACGAATTCCACAAAATTATTAATTTAAACAATTTTGAAATTTCGTTTTTGTACTAAAGTGACTTAGTTTCATTGCGTGTTTAAATTCGTCAGTATAAAAGTAATATATTAAAAACATATGCAAGTGCCCCATTAAAAAAAGTAAATAGTGAGAGCGGTAATTTCTTTATTGATATTACAAAGATTCACAAGAAGCTCAATATTTTTAACAAAATACACTTGAGTGATTTAAAAAGTAATTTCCAACATTCAATTAAGTTCGTCTTTGAAGAATTTCTGAAGATTTTTTCGCTGCTTGATTTTTATAGTTATTTACTTTTTCATTAAGAAATAATAGAACGGAGGATCAAAATAGAGTATAATATGATGAGTTTCAAAGTCCGGAAGATCATGTTCATTTTGCCTCACTTTATGATGTCGTAAATCTGAAATATTGTGTCAAAGAAACTGTCGATATCACATTCCTACCTCTTCCGATTAAAGGAGCTCCTTTTATCGACTTTATTGCTATTAGCCTTAGAAGTCAACTTGACGACCTATAGATATACTTAAGTATTGGACTTTGTCAAATCTATTTAAAAAAGTATAACTAAAAAGCACGAAACTTATTTCATTTTGTTTATTAAATCTTTGTCGACATCAAATCTTTGAAACTTTGCAATGAAATTTATTATTTTAAACAAAAAACCAAAAATCAATTCAAAACTTAAGATCTTGTCAGAAAATATTTTGTGGAAATTTCGAAAGTACATTTCTGTAATATAGTTTAATTCAAAAATGATCAGAAATTTATTGTTTTTTAATTCTTCTTTAGAATTTTTAATGTCCTTCAAACAAAGATAGAAAATCGAATTTTTAGGCATTTTTAAACTTTAGTGCCACAATTTACACTTTACTCACCTTAGAGGAAAGTTTGGAGAAAATAAAGAAAAATAATGACATACACGTAAACAATAAACTGTATCTCAAAAACAACTTTTTACTTTTTATTATATATATGTACATACTTAAAATTTCAGCACAGCTTGATTTTGTTGACACGTGTTTTTCTTGAAAAATAATCATTTTCAAAGAAAGTCGATAGTGAAATATTATCCTTCTGTTAAAATCATGATAAAAAATTGTATTATTACTACTTTATAAAAGAAGAGTTGAAACATTGCTTCAAAAGTAAACTTTTATTTTTATAGGTGAAGCAAATAAAAGCGAGAAAGAAGGTCGCGAAGATGGTATTGGCATTCGTTATTATTTTTGCCATTTGCTTCTTACCTCAACATGTTTTCATGTTGTGGTTTTATAATAATCCGGATGCCGATGAAGATTACAATTCTTTATGGCACATTTTTCGTATAGTGGGATTTTGCTTGGCCTTTGCAAACAGCTGTATAAACCCCATTGCACTTTACTTAGTGAGTGGCTCCTTCAGAAAGTACTTCAAAAGGTAAGAAGCTTTGTATTATATTTCTTTCTCTTCAATTTTTCACTGTACATCTGCTAAATGTAGAATGTAATATTTTGTTACAATTCTGTCTTACTAGAAACAAGTTTTTAAAAATTGTATAGAGTTAGGAAGTCATATTATATAGAAATAATTAAGAAGCTTTACAGCTTATTTCTTTTTTTTGAGTAGATAATGATAATCCTGTTAAGAATTAGAATGTTTGAATAATTTTAAATTGGATCTACTTGAAATTCATCAGTTTTAAATTAATTTCTCATACAAATGAACAGTGTTAAGCTTAGAACCTTTCAAAAATAAAAATTAGTTAAACTATGATTAAATAAATCAGTCACTGACATTTTGTTACTCAATACAATGTAGCTTCCCATATGTCTATTACAATATAAAAATCGATAAACAGATTTAACCAATAAGGCAATAATTTCAAAAATATTTTAGAAGTAAATTTTTCCACTCATACAAAACAAAAATAATTTTTCTATAATTCGCAAAAAAGTGCTAGTTTTCCATCTGTTTTCTGTGTAAAGAGTGACCGATTTGTTGTCGATGACGTGGCGCATGCGCGGTGTCGACCTTTCCGGGCAACGGTGAAAAAAGTAGACGGACGCAGTGGAAAAAGTAGATGGACGCAGCGAAAAAAGTGGCGCACAGTGAAAAAAATAAATAAAGTGCAAACTACTGAACGAACCCTGTGGCCTGCTTCAATAAGTAAAGGTGAACTCACAACTATTGCGTTGTATCTACTTTCACCACTCCTAACCTTCCTGACCAAACATTGCTACAAACTTACTGTTACGGCCATATTATTGCCATGGTTTTGACAATTGCCATTGTTATTGTATCTTCTATCGACAAGAAATCGCCTACTTTTTAAACAAAAAACAGGTTAAAAAACTCTCACTTTTTAAACGAATTATAGAAAAAGTATCGTGTCCCACATTTTAAAAAACGACGATTTATGTACTATTATTACTTTCTTCATATAGAGAAAATATTTCTTAAACAAACAAAAAATTGTCGCAGAATAATTTACACGGTGGGACTGAGCCAAATTTAATGGAAAGGTGTTTGCATATAGGATTTTCTGGTTGATTATGAATCCCTGGCACCCCATGCGAGTTTTCAGGCAATAAAATTATTGCCTAAAGATTCAAAATTCAATCATTCTCAATTTTAAATCTTAAAAATTGAACTATGCCAAAAAAACATTCGAAATTGCATCATTTTCTGTTTTATACATCAAATATTGAAGAGTCTTCAATCTTTAATTGAAAATAATTAAAATTGAAGAATTTTGAATTGAAAATATATAAAATTGAATAAATTTCAATTTCACTTCTTCAACATTGAATAATTTTTAATTTTGAGTCTTCAAAATTGAACTATTCAAAAAAAAATCAAAATCGCATTATTTTCTATTTTACACATTAAATACTGAAGAGTCTTCATTTGCAACTATTCAAAATTCAAGAATTTTCCATTGTAAACCATCAAAATTGAACATTTGCTAAACATCGTTCAAAATTATATCAATTTAAGATGTAAACATTCCAAATTTATGAACCTTCAATTATAAATCTGAAAAATTCAAGAAATTTCAATTGCAACTCTTCAAAATTGTAGGACTTTGTTTTTTCAATCTTTAAAATTGAAGAGATTTTAGTTTTGAAAATTCACAAAATTAATATGCAAGTTTTGAGCTTACAATTAGGAATTCTATAATTTTGTTGATTTACATTTGAGATTTCTGCAGGTTAGAAGATTTAGAATTGAAAACTTTTGACTTTCTATCTTAAAAATCAACGAAACTTAAGAGTTTTTATTTTCAAATTTTTGAAATTCAAGAGTTCTCAATTGTGAATCTTCAAAATTGAACTATTCAAGAAAAATATTTAAAATTACATCATTTAACATTGTACAATAATTTTTATTTGATAGCCTTAATGATTCAACTATTTTTAATTGAAATCCTCACGATTCGATGATAGTTTCAAATTCAAATAATAAAAATGTCAGGACGATTTCACGATTGAATCTTTGAAAATTTCAAAATTTCATATTGAAAATCTTGATGTTTCAAGTTTAATAATTTTGGATTTAGATATTCTAAATGGTTTGCTTTCAATTTTAAACGTACAAAAGTGTCTGGTTTTTTAAATTCTTCGGAATCGTAGAATATCGAATTCAAAGACTTGATAGTTGCACAATTTTCAGTTCAAGGCATTAGTAATAAAACAATTCGGAATTAAACGCCTCCAGAATAAATTCGAAACAATGAAAAATTAAGGAAATAATTGGTCAAATTCAAACGTCAAGAAAATTAAAATTGATGAAAAAGAAAATCTTCCAAAAAGAGTAAAATAGATATAATATTAGAAATAATACAATTTGAACTCCTCTCTAATGAAATTGCCCAATTTTCAAAATTATGGTCTGAAATTTTTCAATTTTGAGAGCTTCTGATTTAAAATTTTTCAATTTCAAATTATTTAATTTTAACCGCTTTCATTTAAAAACGATGCAAGTTCAATTTCTCTTCATTATATTTCAAATATTGTCCTTTTTTGCAAATTTTACCTAATCTAAAATTGTTTGATTTGGAACGTTTTTAATTCAAAATCGTGCAATATATATTTTTTTAAATTTTAAACGCTTCCAATTCGAAATTATTAATTGGTTAAGAAATTTGTTAACTCGTAATAAAATTTGTTTAATAATATATGTGAGTTATTTCAAATTAACTTCGGAATTCGACGTCGGTAATCTTTGCACTTCAAAGTCGTTAATTATCATACATTGCAGTGACATGATGCTTAACCCTTAGCTGGCACACTGGGGTCAGATTGACCCCAAATTTTGAATTTTCAAGTTTCAAATTTTTCAAATTATTACTTTAATTTTTTTTTGCTCATCCTCAACATTTTTTTCATATTAAATATTAAATTTGAACAAAATAACCCATAGCACCTTTTGAAGAGAGTAACAGAGAATATTTGGGAATTTTCGCGCATCAAAATAAACGACTGGCCCTTTGCAGCAAGCATTTTTTATATCTGGGGTCATTTTGACCCCAGTGTGCTAGCTATTTTATGTCCAGATATGTGTGCCAGCTAAGGGTTAAGAATGCTTTTTAAAGTGTAATCAGGGTAATGGTAACAAATAATATCCAGCGGTGGCTTTTTAAACTCTGATCTTCGTTTTGAGGTACACATAGATGAAATGAGGAATTTCAAATTTATAAAATTAATGAAATTCAATAGTTTTCTTTCAAAAATTGTTATATAATATTCTTCAAGATATATTTGCAAGATCAGTGCAACGTATAAATGTAATGTTGAAACTACTATCGGCGAGAAAATTCGAGTCCTCTGGCTTTGATATTAAAAAAGTAAGTGCAGAAAAAATGGTAGCTCAATGAATGAAGGATCATTTTAAAGGTCAAAATGTTGTACGTTGGTGAGCCAAAAAGCAATATGCCAAAAAAATTTTTATAGCTTACAGACCTGAAAATCTGATAAAAACTATGGAAATTTGACACCTTTTAACGACAGTGAACTTTGGAGCATAGTTTTTTATTGAAAAAATAATATGAAAAATCTGAAAAAATTCATGGTG
>JAUMHM010000005.1:40154412-40165686 GCA_032362435.1 Melikaiella ostensackeni
TACTCAATTGCAATAGCATTTTTGCAGTACTCAATTTTCGTAAGGGACAAGTTCTATTCAACCCGTCTGATCATTTCTGATATATTTTTTCAGATAGAAAAAAATTCATATTCATTGTACCGTTCACAGCCAACGTTGTCGTTTAGAATTCGATTCAAAAATTTGAATTAACTTAATTAAAGATCATACCATAATCTCTGCATCAATGAACATGCAATTTAGTTTTTATTTTACAAAGATTCTAATTTCAAGAGGTGATTCCCATGAAAATTTCTGTGTATGTAGATATATAATTTTAGCAGTTAGCTCAAATTTAATTAAACATGTTTCCTTTGTAATTTATTATTCAGCAAAATAAATTTTGGTGTTGATATTAACAGTATTTTTTCAATTTATTCTTCGATATTTAGATTAGTTTACTAATGGTTCCCAATTAAATTAATAATTAATAATAATAATAAATTAATTTAATTGTAAATTTAGATTTGGAGATAATCTTGCGCGCATGCGCGATATTTTATTGCGATATATCGGTTACTATCAATATTTCTTTTTAATATTGATATTTTTTTAAATATCGATATTGTCTTTTCAATTCTATCGATACCTGAATTATCGATATTTTGTTTCGATGTCCCATCACCATGCTGGATTGCTGCCCGGCATCGTTTCTTCTCAATCTAGCGGAAACCCGAAAACGGCTGTTGCGGTTTCACGGTATCAGGTTATGAGTCGTTCGCGGCAGCACCTTTTTCCGACCAAAGACGCGGCAATTGTTTGAAAACTATTTATGACTTCCAGAAATTCTATCGAGTTATAATTTTCATTCTGATATTTTATTGTGTATAATGCATTGAATAATAATTATATTTATAAAAATTTTATAATATAAATTGAATATACATTACAATTGAATTTATCATAATCATAATTGATTGAATGAAATAATAATTGGAGGGCTACATATTAAATATTGAAAGATGTACCAGTACACACAGTATTCCGCACTATGTTTCTATAGATACTGCAAACAGTACTGTTAAATTTGAAGAATTTCATCAATTATAAAAACATTATCATTATCAAGTCGGATTTAATAAATAAATACTGCGTAATTAAAAAACTACGTACTACGTGATTGCGCCGAGCTTGCTGCGCCTTTCCCTGTCCTCGGACCCCCTCATCGTCGAATGCGAGCTGGCCGAAAATTTTAGAAAGGACTTGAATCCAGGTGACTTAAATTCAGAATTTAGTGTATTTTAGAAACCTGATACTTATAAGAATTCAAAAAAAATAAAAATAAAAAATTCTAGACCCTAATGCCAATAAAAAAATTTCTTTACACTCATTATAATTTTCAGCATGTTTTGAATTTCCTACCATGAAAGTTGCTTTCGAGTTTATTACAGTGAAATTAGCAATAGAATACTACATCGAAAGAAAAAATAAGAGACAGTTGCGTTTCCTGAAAATTGAACGACCAAAATCGTTTTCGCAGAAATGCGATAGAGAAAAATAGTTGTATCTGAATGCATTGTACAATTGCAATGAAAAGCAGTTTCGCACCGCTGTAATCTGCTCTATTGGCTGAAAATTCAAGCGAGGAAATGGAAAAATCGGTGAGCCTTGCAGACTCGTTTGTATCGGATTCAAAAAGGTATGTACCGTACTTCGTCAAACATATTTATTTTATGATCTTAGCACTTAACCTAGGCTGTAGACAGAAGGCGCGGAAATCAAAAGCATAATAAAAGTATGATATCCATTTTTTATGACTGCTTTCTCAGAGGAAGAAACAGGGCTCTTAAACTGTCAATTATTCTCTCGATAAAACTCCGACATGCCATATTTTCTTGTGAATATAAAATCACTAGAGTTAAAATTCTGTAGAATGATCGACGTGGAAATTCACATAGAATTGCTACGTTGCTGGAAGGAGCTCGTAAAATCGACAGGGAATCAAGGACGAGGACTGAGTTTGACGAAGGTAGGTTTTAAATAAGAAAAAAAAATTATTATGTTATGGAAGAAAATTGAGTTGTCATTCAGGGTCTCAAATTGCTAGTACGATAAATGTGTTGCATTTGAAAATCGATTTTTTCCTCTTTATTTTGCATAGAGGACGAAATTCAAAAAGAAAAGGCCGATTGTTCAAAATGCAGAGGTGATGAAGGAGATTCTGAAATTCCACATATCGAAGATCTGTGCAGTGTTGACAAAAATCGAATATCCCAGCTAATTTTGCATCTTACAAAGTAAATAATTAAAGAATCATATACATATATACAATTTTTTACTGATAGTAACGAAAGAAAATTTGTTTAATTAAAACATTTCGAAATTCCGTGTTTAAAACTTGAATCTTCAATATGAAAGCCTTATAAATTCAAAAACATGATTTAAATAGTAATCTAAGAGTTTAAAATATTTCATTAATCGTTCAAAATCACGAATTTGGAAGTGAATCTTTTAAACTTGAAAATTTCTCGAACAAGATGAAACGCCGAAAATCTGATAATCAACACTAGACAATTTTAATTTATATCTGTATTGTATATTCTACTTTTCCAAATTCAAAAATCTGAAATTCCAATCATTCAAAATTTTGAAACTTCGAATGGAATATTTTTTTAATATCACCGAAATAGGTTAATTTTCAATTTAAATAATTTAATCTCTGGAGCAATAAAAACTTTGAATGCTTAAACCAAAATTCTGATTCTAATTTAAAACGTAACAACTTAAACAAGTCTATATCAATATCTTTTAAATTGAAAAATCCTATTTTTTAATCCTCAAAAATGGAATACTTTTTTGTGGAATTAACAATTTAAAATATAAAATTCGTGAGGAATGTTGATGTTCGTTATTGGCTTTAGGGTCACCACTTTAGGTTCACCTGACCCTAAAGCCAATAACGAACATCAACATTCCTCACGAATTTTACTATTGAGGGTCAATACAATTTCCCCACCGATTATTAAAATATAAAGCCTGCGGAATGTAACTATCTACCATTTTCGATATTCAAAATTTAAACAAAGAAATAGTATTTGAAAATCAGAGAAGTTTGTTTTCAGAATGTTTCCACACTTCAAGAAATTAACAATTAAATGCTCATAACATAAACAAAATAATTTCAAATTAAGGTACAAATAATTATAAATGAAGCGTTTTGAAAATTGGATATTAGAAACTTCTTAAAAGATTTAAACAATTAACGTAAAAGTTAAGAATTAATAGTTCGAGATATTTTCTGAACTCAAATCCGTTCTTTTGCACTTCAAAAATGGATTTCCTCTTTATCGGTAGATGTACGCAAGAAAAAAATTCAGCTCAAGCTGCACTGGGTGTCGTCAAAGCAGAAAACGAGGCCTTACAAAATCGTTATGAATTTTACTGCAATCAATTTGAAGGGGAGAAGAATCAATTAAAATTGCAGGTATGTACGTTAGAATATAAAAGAAGTCTGTTCCAATTAGGAAGTTGTACTTTAATAGAATATAAACTGTAATATTGCAAACTCAGATATTAAAAAAAAATCTATGTAAAATATAACTGCACGATTGTTTGATAATAGCTTTATAATAAATACATTTTTAACGTGCTTCAGAATTCTTTTAAGAAAAAATTCTATACTACCTACCTCACATACAAAAAATATATTTTCATACTTTCATTCAAAAGATCTGTTATTCAACAAAAAATATGCCAAGTTCAATAGCTTTCAGAATAACTCAACTTAGTGAAAATAGTACGCGATTTTTTATACACTGCGGAGAACATTTGACCTAATTGCTGAAAGAATGTTTTTTTTTCTCAAATGGAAGATATCGAAAAATATACATGTGAAAAAATGTACCGCTTTTTAAATTTATTTAGATCTTTGCCTTAAGCAGATTAAGCAAAGCTATTCTTTTTTTCTGCCTTTTTACAATTAAAAATGAAACAAATTAGAATCATTGTATTTAATTTCAAAAGTTCCAGACAGAAAATCATGAAAACATAAATCCTTAAAAGAAAGAAGTAGACCTCGATGAGAAGAAAACTCTCCCTATCTTATTTTTGATAAGTCTTTAATCCCAAGTATTGATTTCAGTTATCCGAAAAAACTTTGGAATTCAGAAAACTACGCCACAAAACCTCACACTTTTTGGATCTTCTCAGTAAGCAGATAGGACTTCAAGAACAAGAATTTTCTAAGCTCTCCGAAACAGTCAAAGACCTCCTTCGAGAGAAAATTTTTCTGCAAAACTCTTTGATTGAAAAGGACATGAGAGTGAGAGTCGCAGAGGCCCAAACCGAACGACTGAAGGAGAAAGCTGAAATGGAGAAACTGCTCTTCCTCAAAGAACAAACTAATAATATTGCTACCCAGATGCTCGATCAAGCATGCCAGACTCTCGAAGAATCACAAAATGTCAGGTAATAAATTGACTTAAACTCGGAAGCAGAAAATTAGGCTCAAAATGTCTGTGATGTTACCCAGAAAAGGTGGTCGAATTCTGCAGGACAGTTGGAAATTATCAACTACTTTGTCTTTTTCAAATCCCATTTTTCAAAAGAAAATTGATTTCTTTCTCGAATAGGGTATTTCGGGTCCATATCAAATCACATGCAGTATGTCTCCCCAGACGCAATCCTCCCTGCGGCATCCCTCCCACAAGAAAAAGTATAAGTCTTCCTTCAAAGTAGCAAAACTACGGCAAGTCTTTGGAACCCAATCCCTACATCTGCGACTTGTCTCTCGAGCCGCAAGCCTCCTTGCAGCATCACTTTCCCAAGACAAATTAGCTGGAGAGACAAGCCGCAGATGTAGCAAATTGGGTTTGGGAGACTTGCCGCACTTTTGCCACTTTGGAGAAAGAAAGTTGATGAACTAAGCCCAGTAAGAAAACAAAAGAATAATCATTAAGAAATGCGTTTTGTAAAAGAATAATATCTTATAGTAAAAGCATACCTACTTTAGACAAACAATTTTTTAATTTACTTACGAAACTCTTTCTAAATAATATCACGTCATTTATTTATTTCTTAAGGGGCTATTAAAATAAGTTTCTAAACTTTATCTCAAAATATCATGAAGAACTATTTTGAATAGATCTTACACTATAGGTATAGAAACTATCGAGTAGAATCAGAAGTTTTTGGATAGAGAGAAAAAGTATATTCAAGTAAAAACGGTATTTCTCAGTCGGGCAATTCAAAAATGCACAATTAATTTCTTTAAGTTACGCAATTAATTTTCTTGAAATTCTAGGATGAGGTACCGTGAGCATTCATTATCTTCTTGGTGTTCCTTTCAATATTCCAGCATATTTGAACTAGAGAACTGTAACTAATTGAACGCGTTAATTAAAACTCTCTCTTTCAGCTTGACGCCATTGAGCTCATGTTCTGACACGAGATTGCTGAATTCTGAAAAACAATCGAGACCAGATTTTTTTCAAAATACGAGACAAGTCCAACGTACAAAAAGCGTCAATGATTTGGAAGAGCCTTCCACTGATGGAAACATGATACGAGATCTATTTTTCAAGTGTCCCAATTTCAGCGAGAGTGAAACGTTACAGCTATCATCTCTAGCTACATTTTATCAATAATCTACTATAAAACTGATTTTATTCCATATCATAGTTTCCATAAAATAAATTATATCTAGAAAAACTTACTTCCAAATTATAATTAAATTAAGGTGTTATATCTACAATTGTGAACTTCTTGTATATTTCAACCGATTAAAAATCTATGATCTCAGTGGAATCAATTCATTTAATATCATGTAATCCTATGTAAAAGAAGTAGTGTAACGATATGTCTCGAAAATCTCTCAATCATTGTTGTTGAAAACCTGATTGGCTTTTCATTTCTTGAGATTGTTTTTATTTTATATCTTAAATTTTAATTTTTAAAAATTAAATCTACAAATAATCCTTCTCAATAGCACATCATAGCAAACCTTATGCGAATTAAGAAACATTTGTACTTTTTAATACCCTCGCGTGATTAAATTAAAACTTTCAAATTGTCTAACAATTATTAGATATATTATACATGTCATATGTTAGTGCTTTTTGCTGGAAATTAGAATTTAAAAAAAAGTTTTATTATAAAATCATAAAGTTTCGAAGAAGACTTAAAATTTCTAAAAATTATTAGGTTGTGTTAGCTTTTTCACTGAAAATTAACATTTTTAAAGAAAAATCATCATCAAGATTAACTATTTTCAACAATTTTAGGTAATGTTAGCATTTTACGACGAAAATAGATATTTTTAATAAAAATTATAAGATTTCAAAGATTAAAATTTTTTCAACAATTTACGTTTTTCAGTTATACTAGCGTTTTTTATCGGAACTCAACATTTCTAAACAAATATCATTACATATTATTATGAAGGTTCATAATTTTTTAACAATTTTAGGTTGCGTTATTGTTTTACACCAACAATTGGTATTTTAAAACAAAAATCATTTTAGCTCTAACGGTTATTTTTTAAAAAAAATCATGACACTCTAAATTTAAATCAGTCAAAATTTTGACTGATTAAATTGATCAAGTATGCTTTGGCTGGATAATCAATCATTCCTTAATGAAAAACGCAGATTAGATGACTAAAAATGACTGATTCCATCAGTGAAAATAACAGATTAGATCATTTACAATGACTGACTTCACGAGTGAATTAAATTGGATGATTTGAAAATCACTTTTGACTGATTCGTCAAATGCCGAATCCGCATTATTTTAATCAGTCAAAATTGATTATGCATCAATCACTTTTGAATGATTCAAATTTAGAGTACAGATTTCGAAGAAGATTTACATTTCTAATCAAGTTTCTGTCATATTGTGTTAGTATTTTTCGTTCAAAATTATTGGTTTATTAAAAAAAAAATATTAGAATTAAAAGAATATTTACAATTTTTCAACAACTTTAGGTTATGTTAGTGCATTTCACCTGAAACTGGTATTTCTTAATAAAAATAATTAGATTTAAATTCAATGATTTTCGTTAAAAATAATAAAATTTGCAAGCTTAAACAATTTTGGATTAAGTTAGTGTTTCTCGTTGGAAATTGAAATTTTTACTCAAAAATCATTAGGTTTTGAGCAACCTTAGGTTATTTCAGCGTATTTCTTTGAAAATTGGTATTTTTTGACAGAAATGCAACGGCTTGATTGCCTATATATCGTAAAAAATATTACATATTGATTCTGAAGCTAAGATATGAATTTTAATCAATTATTCGGTTGTTAATTTAAAACTATTTAAATCATTGTTTTGAAAATATTTTTAATTTTTTTAAAATTATTGTTAAATTAAATGATTTAATTGAAAGTTAAAAATTTAATTAAAAACATTGAAAACAGAAGAAAAAAATCTGGACATAAATGGGATACTAGTGCTATCGAAGAATTGAGGTAGTTGTTGGACTTGGAATTGAAAAACACATCGAAATAGTGCGCCACTTTTTTCAAAAAGTGATCTAGACCATTTCTCAGTAAGATTAGAAAAATTTCATTAAGATTTTAAGCTAGAAATATCTACGAAATATGAATTAATTAAAATAAATGCTGTCCAGATTCGAAAGGGGAAGAGGGATCTACCCGTCCCGATAAGGCTATTCGTCGGATATTCTTTTTCGTTTCCCTTTCCCTAGAAATTTAGTAAATCAGTATAGTTCGCAAATTTGAAAGTCTATTGAGTATTCACAAAATAAACATTGTAATAAAATAATCAATTGAAATCAAAACTTCAAATGTAAAAACTTTCATAAAATTTAACATTCTATAAACGTATATTTTTTCTAAAATATATTTTAAATAAAAACAACTAGTCCCTCACAAAAATTAACTGTATAACATTTAACTCATATTCTGAAATACTTCATACTAAATTTGATAAAATGACGCTGTATTTTAAAAAGTAAAGCAAAACTTGATATTCATTTTAATCAATCCAAAATTCAGGTTTTGCTTGATTCAATTTCTATAATTTTTTCCAGATTTATCTTGCTGCATGTTGATAATTTAGAATAATATTTTTTCAGAAAAATTTTTGTTGACTAAATATTTGTGAATAACATTTTTCCAATAATATTAGACTTTTTTTAATTATACTGTTCACGATTAGCGTAAAGCCTGTCATTTGATTCTCTTTGCTTCCGCTGATGTAAGTGATATTGAAAATTTGAAAACTGCGCATTCTTTTAATAAAAATAAAATGTTCAAAATAATATATAAATAATTATAGAATAAAACCTTAGAAATTTTACAATTTCTAAGACCGTATTCCATTGAGAAGTAAATAAGACCTCTTGATTTTCTTCATAAGTTTTTGCATAAGTTCTATAATTTAAAAGCTAGAAATATACATTTTTTTCATAGTAGAATAATACAAAATTTGTTTGAACCAACCGAAAACTACAATTTGAAACTGATCTTCATAATTTTATGATATGCTTTTTCAAGAGTACCTATTTTATATAATATTTCGGGTGTCAAGAAAATTACATTTTCGAATGCTTTAAATTGAAACTATTCAATGTCGAAATACTTGTAGTTACAAAATTGTCTCCTTAATTCTCAAAAATTTCGAGTCTAAAACCTTTTGAGTTAAAAATCGTTTATTTTGCTTTTTGAATCTTACTACTGGACTGAGAATAGCACTTTTTTCTCTTTTTTGTAGAACGCGACCAAAAATTGTTGCCACTCATAAAAGTTACGTATACCACAGAAAATTTGGCCTAACCCACGATTTTTCTTGTTGCTAGCAGTTTTAATGAAAAAAATATATCTATCTTAATTAGAAAAATGTATGCAAATGACAAAAAACAGGTTGTCTTATATTCATTGACGGTATACTACATAATTTTTATTTTAATCGAAAATTTAATATTTAACTGTTGAAAATCAATTGCAGAATAACATTTATAAAGAAAATGTCTAGGTTACTGTTTTTGACGTAGAGCTAAATAATGGAATATTTGATTACAGTGCAAGGAGTGGAACACTAAAAACGTTAATTACTAATGGCGTCATCAACACCCGCACTTAAATTCCTAAAACTATTTTCCTACATTTAATAGTTTTCAAATATTCAGAAACTAGTTTTCTATTTCTTCACACTCTCTCCCTTTTATGGACTTAAGAGTCTTTACAGAACCATAACATATTTTCTTATCTACAATCCTTATATACTACCTTACCAACTATTTCTTGCGATATCGTCATAACATTTATTCTTAATCCTAGACACTTGCAACCTTGCCCTGGACTTCCGTTTCCTCTTACTATTATCAATCTAAAGATTATTGCTCAATTTCGCAATACTACTTTATTATTCTCCTCCTTCTCGAGTCATTTTTTTGGCTTTTCCCTACCCCATGTAACATCCATTCCTCACTCTGACCAGTCCCATTCAAAATCCGCTTTATCCTCTCTTCAATACTCTCTCCTCCTCCTTCCTCACCAGCAAACCTCTCTAACTCATGCAACCATGATTTCTACTCATACCAATATACTCTACACAAATTCTTATCTTTATTCATCCAATCCCTACGTGCTCTTACCCCCTCTCCCATTCTGAATCTCACCACTCTATTCCATTTGCTCTGCTTTCTGATCTTTTTCAGGTATTCCGTTCCCCTGTCCCCCTTAACCATCCTATACCAGCTGTTGTACCTTGACTACGATATTTCTTCTCATCTTTACTCTCCTTGCCATGCCTTTATCTCGTCCTCTATTCTCTGCCATTCTCTACAACTTACTTGCATACTGACCACACTAGCACGTCGAACATTCACACTCTCATCCTCCAGTCGTCCTTGAACCTTCTCTTCCCTATTCCTCACACTAGTCCCATTATTTTACTTGCACATTCCAATCTCTTTCTCACCTGCAGCTCGTTTCCTCCTCCTGCTTCGTACCAAAATCCTAGATAGCAAAAATCCCCCAGCAACTCCACCACCTCGCTATTCATCTTTCAATCATACTCTACGCTTTCTTTTTCTAAAACACATCATCTTAGTCTCATAGTCCAGACTCCATACCCAGTCCTATCGGATCGGAGATGTCCTAATGATTCTTATGCAGAATGATCTGATTCCGAATCTATATGGTACGTCTTCGGCAGATTGTGCTTTTCAGAGATATTCACAATGAATCAATTTCTTAATAAATTCCGATTAACGCCTTCCCATTTAATGGATTTTAATTTTCTTTTTCACATTTCATTAGAACGATTCGGGATGAATAAAAACTGTCTAAACATATTTGCCCTCCGACGAAAATTGATTGCACAAAAGCAACTAATAGGCAAAAAATTGGAAAAAAATTCTGCCTGCAGTATCTTAAAAAGTATCATCTAAGAGAGGAATATTCGTTTCAGTTCTGAAAATAACAGCTAAAATACACATTTTTCATAATAAACACTATTTCTCTAATGTTAATAATTTCCTAGCAAAATGGACTTTTATTGGAGGAAATTCTGCGATGTGATAATAAATAGTCGTTTTTCTTGAATCAAATACATGTGAGAGACAACATTTTTGCACAAATATATAGGTGCCGCTCCGGGACACAAAGTTTCTGTGAAATTATGGCCAAAAATTAAATTTGAGCAGCGAGGCATGAATAATTAATTACGGGTTTTCAAATAAGAATAACTTTGCAAAAAGAAGTTATAAATGTTTCAAATTCAGCATGCTGATTCTCTAAGGCACCACTAAAACAATGATTCAAATAAAAAATTGTTTATAAAAAAATATTAACCTATAGAAGCCTTCAAAGTCCAATTATCTATGTACAGTCCTGTATGCATTAGGAAGATGGGACGATGCTTAAACAAATTTGGATATTATTTGAAATTCCATCATGGAATTCAATTTTCTTAATTTTCACTCGTTTAATAATTATCAACTTTTCTTTTTTTGAAAGAGCTTGACAATAAAGCTGTAAGAGATATCGTAAACTTGGAAGCTTGCTAACGACCGGCCAGGTCAGAAACCAGTGGCGTAGAATCGTAGTATATACTATGGTGGTGAAGCGGGTCAGTGGAAGGGGAGAAATGCTGGCAACGTAAAACTGCTGTGATCGATTCAACAACTATTTTCACAATTGCTCAAAGATCAGCGTAGTTTGTTTGTAACTGCCGAATTTCCTAACCTTTGCGGAGGTTCAAAATTGATAAAAAAGGCCTTTATCGCATTAAATATTTAGAATAAACGGTTAATCACTCGTCACACAGATGTCAAGTTTGTTTTTTATTCT
>JAUMHM010000005.1:40165696-40182124 GCA_032362435.1 Melikaiella ostensackeni
TTTTTCTGTGCCAATCAATAATAATATAATTTTCATCAGTTTTTATTAAGATCAAATCAAGAAAATTCAATCTACCTTCTATTTCAATTTCAACAGTAAACTGTAATCTTGGACGTATACTATTAAATACATTAAGTAGGGTATGTCTATTTTGTGGATGTAAAGATAATACAGAATCATCCACATATCTTGCATAAAAGTCCAATTCAAAATTAATTTTCTTGGAAACTTAATTTTCCAAATCTTTCATCACGATTTCAGCAATAATTGGAGACAAGACTGAGCCTATCGGAGTTCCAAATTTTTGTTCATAGAAAGTACCATTAAGTTTAAAATAAACGGAATTGAAAACATATTCAATAGCTTCAAGAAATTGTTTTTTCGCAATCTTAGTGTGAAGTTTGGTCGTATCCTATCTATTTTCCATAGCAAGTTTAACTCTTTCATATGGAATGTTAGGAAACATGGCTACCTTAGAAATGAGACGAAAATGTGATTTGTTGGTATTTTAACATTTTCGATTAATTTTAGAAAGGCAGCACTATTTTTAATTGATCTTGCTATAAGGGTAACTGATTCTTTGATAATTTTACTCAGAAGTTCTTCTAATTTTCTCATGGGTGAAACTATTTTCGAAATTTTTTTTTCGAAAATAGCCAAATAAAAAAAAAATAACCAAAACCAACGAGTAAGATTTTAGGAAATTGTTTAAGAAGAAACATAATAGGCTATCGAATATACCAATTAAATGGAAACTAGACTTCGTAGATAAAATTGAGAAAAAGTATAAAATTAAAAACCTATGAATTAAAACTATGGTTAAATAATAATTTTGATCCAAACTGAATTTTTTCCAACTTTAGCTTTGCCTGTTTTGAAATTATTGAAAATTTGTTATCATTATTTTCTACGCCTGTATTTCGCACGTCGATTTTTAGCTTGATATTATTATAGTTACTAATATAATTAATAATTAATTAACCATATTAATATATTGTAATAGCTTAATATTATTAATTTGAATTGTTATTCGTATACACACCGTTGCCATAACGTTCCCATCAGCATCCTTGACTCCACGCTTCCAAATGATATACTCAGAAAGGAAATGTTTCTGGCACACCATTTAGCTACTTTTCACAATAAAATCTTCTCTTGATATCGATTTTTGCCACTTCTCAACGTTTTGTTTTCCCGAACGAACCGAAAAAAGTGAATTATTTTCATCTTCATCTGTCAATTGTGAACTATAACCTGACTTACATTTCGGCATAATACACGAGTGTCTATTGAATTCGCACTTTGACATTGACATTATGGTCAATATTAAGTAAAGGAATCTTACTAAATCACATAAACGACACATATAAACTCATTCGCAAATAAATAAATTATTTATTACATTTTTAAAAAAATCACTTTTAAGTAGAATGCTTTTGTAGAGCGTGACGCGTGCATGCGCTCTGGTGAGGAAATCTCGCACATAGAATCTATAATCACTAAGGGAACCAAGTTTTCGTCGTTGCAGACAGGATGTCGGATAGGGCTGGCTCTTAGGTAGAAACAAAAGATAAGGGCAGTACAGCGTAGTCTCATTGACTGTGGGATCAACTGATGAATTATATCCCCAAATGTCTTCTCTACTCTCGACCATTGACAAGTTTTGTTGAACGCATGCACAATAGTCCACTGTGCGCTCGTTGAGAGCACTGAATTTCATCAAGTCAACGATATATGTATATTTATATTACCGGTATATAAACTATGCTTCTTTTCGCGGCACGAAATCTTAATACTAAATTTAGTTTTCGTATTATTATTTTTTATCTTAGATACAACTCCTCCTCGAAAGGACTTGAACCCGAATTTGCGTCTTCTTGATGAAAATCTTGTACCCTCGTCAATTATTCACTATTCTGGCCTAAGTCTCCTTACATCGGAATTGAAGGAAAAGATGACAGATCCACTGGCCGCTACAATGGAAGCTAGAAAAACAAGGTAATTTTTATTTTTTAATAAACATATTTATGCTAGTGGTACAGGAATACTTAAGGTAAAATATTATTGATTTGGCTTCCAGAAATTAGACACAATGAACCTACGTCATTTATTTGAAAAAGCTTTTTTTATTTTGTTCAATAGTAAAACGATAAAACACAAATAAAAAGTTTCAAATTACGCACATTTGTTATCAATCTCAATGCGTTTACGCAAAGGCTCTGCTGTTTAGAATATATTTCACATATTAATAATGCAAAATGAAATTGTATTAACGCCTTACAAGTGTTGAATTTTGAAAATGGGTTATTTTAAACCATTTTCCAAGAAAGTAGTAGTAGTAGTAGTAGTAGTAGTAGTAGTATTTATTTGCTTAAGGTTTGAAATTCATACAAAGAAGATCCGTGCAAGGATACATGGCTTAAAAAATATTGTCAGTCTTATCAAATATTGTGTTTTTGGGCTAATAACAGTATAAGAGAAACGACAATGAAAATTTCACTCGTGATGACCATCCATTATAAGAGAGCGCACCTATAATACATTAATTATCAAATAAACTACTTTCTTCACTATCGTAGCTTGACCTGATGCGAGCAGATCTAGCCACACGTCCCTAGGGTGCCGATTTAACAGATTTGTAGCAAGGAATTTATATCTTATCTCTGCGTAAGCAGGGCAGACTATTAAGATGTGAAAGGCATCTTCTAGTAGCTGCATATCACAACATGGGCACATAATATTCGGGTTGAAAACATATCTTGATGAATTGTAGATTATTCTATATGGATGTGTACCAAAAAATCTAGTCTGAGCATATATAGTATACGTGATATTGGTAAAGGGAGTCTCAGATTTAAATACGGTTGATTCCCGTGCTCCAATGATAATTACGGATAGATCTGCAGGCAGCCGGACTCTATAATTCTCTCTCTATCGGCTCTAGTACAGGACAGTATCTCAAACCCCATAATTCCGAGCTGTATAGTAATGTGTTAAGTGCCATACTACGGAAAAGTGTGTCTTTCGTATACCATGAGTCGGATTTAGAGGCTGATAAAATCAAGAAGACTGCACCCATCGCCGAATTACAAGAGTTTAAGGCTTCGTCTGTTGCGATTGCGAAAAGTCCCGTCTTGGCCAAAGGAATTCCTAGGTATTTAAAGCTTTTCACAACTTCGATAATCTTTCCTGCGTATTTGAAATCAGTGTAGTTTCTTCGTCGACCCTTTTGGAAAATCATAATTTTTGTTTTATCTTCATTTACAACAAGTCTGTTGTTGGTACAATAGGCATACAGGTATGAAAATCTAAGTATTCGTTGTAGGCCGATTGGAGAGTCTTCCAGAATCACTAAGTCATCTGCATATGCAAGTAATAAAACTTCACATAGTGAGTTGATGGAAACCCCTCTGACTCCGTTCTTTTTCAGATATTGCTCTATGCCGAAAATATAAAGAGAAAATAGGAGCGGGCTCGGAATATCTCCCTGCAGGACGCCCTGCGTAATATCTACCGGGTCAATTGGCCCTTACGGCATGCGGACAAATAAAGTCGATTTTTCATGTAGGTTTTTTTAGCAATCTTACAAATTTAGCACTGATCCCTAAGGAGAATAGCTTATGCCATAATTTCGTATGATTAAGAGAAGGGAAGGCATTCTTAAAATCAACAAAAACAGAAAACAGTTTGCCTCCCGGGCGTCTCAAGTGAATCTGTATGGTTGCATTTAAAATGAAGGTGTAATCAGTACATCCTCTCCCTTCTCTGAAACCTGCTTGCCATTCGGGGATCGCATTTGTTAACGTAGCCCATTTTTTTAAACGCTCAGTTAGGATTTGCGTGAATGAAACCACAGAGTTCATAAGCGAAATACATCTGTAATTAGATGAAACTGATCTATCGCCTTTTTTAAATAGCATAAAGGCGACCACCTGCCCCCATGAAGATGAGATTTCTTCGGAATCTTGAATCTGATTAAATAAATTTTCTATAAAATTCATAAGATATTGAGTCGACGCCTGGAGCTTTCCCGTTCTTACATTTTAACAGGCTTTGAGAGAGCTCAGGGCTA
Source organism: Melikaiella ostensackeni (assembly GCA_032362435.1). Classification (NCBI taxonomy): domain Eukaryota; kingdom Metazoa; phylum Arthropoda; class Insecta; order Hymenoptera; family Cynipidae; genus Melikaiella; species Melikaiella ostensackeni. The sequence continues at coordinate 40,169,769 of JAUMHM010000005.1, forward strand.
GAAATTTCTGTATCTAATATTGTGTGTCTAGCATCAATAAGTAGCTCATTATAAAGCGAGCGTGCAGGGAAATTTTCCAACAAAAATTTTTTCCATAAATCTGGACTGATGCAATTATTAGTGGATGGACGGAATCTAAATTTATTGACTGCATCCCAGAAGTTTTTTGCATTTCTGCAGGAGGCTAGGCGTCTAAAATTGAAGATTCATACTGTTTCTGTTTTTTTGTTAGCATTTAATTGTATCTTCTTTTTATTATTTTACAATTTACATTGTCAACATGAGCAAAGGCGGATTTCTTACATTTCTTAAGACCAGCCCTGAGTTCTTTCTTTAGGTGGTTACATTCAGCGTCAAACTAAGGTTCCCCTCCTTTATCTTGTTTTGAATAATGTTCGTGCTTCATTTTTTACTTTTCAGCTGCCTCTCTGATGGTAGAGGTTAAATTATCATTTAAAAAGGTAACACTATTATTGTAAGATAATTTAACCGAACTGGCATAGTACATAAAGTTTTGAAAGCTATTGGCATTTTCCTGTTTCCATTTTAAAGAAGGAGGAACCTTGGCTTCACGTAAGACTGTGTCGCTTTCCTCCTTCGTCTCAATAGAAAATTCCAAAACAATCGGCATATTATCAGAATTTGTCACTGTATAAAATGCATTAAAGATCAACGCTAGATGTATGAACGAAAGTTTAAAAAAAAACATAAATCAATAACTGAGTTGCCCAGCGCTCCTATGAATGTAAATTGGGCCGGATAGTCTTTTTGCGTTCTGCCGTTCAAAACCATATAGCTATAACTTTCTAAGAGGTCGATGAACTGCCTACCGTTTTTGTTTACAACATTATCTAGCGATGTTCGCTCTGAATAAACATGATAGCACGACCCGGGTATACTTAAATTATCCACCTGACCGAGCGCACCAATTCTACAATTAAAATCCCCTCCCAAGATGACTGGGCAGTTACCATCACTCTGCTCAAGCTGTAATAGCACATCATTTAGCCAGTTCATAACTAGTTAATTAAATTAGGATGGATTAATATAAACTAGACTAACAATAAATCTCGTGCAATGATCTTGAAATTCAACAAAGGGGAAGTTTTTCGTATGAAAAAGAATTTTGTGGATGTAGATGTTCTTTTTGAAAATTATTGCTAACCCTCCCTTAGCTCTACCCCTCTCTGAATCTCTATGCGCATTGCTATAAACTATTTCAAAATCATCCAGCCATCGTGGGAGGAGTCTATGTAGAGACAAAAGCCAGGTCTCACAAATACATAAAATATCTGAATCTAGAATTTTTTGGAAATATCATTAACATTTGTGAAACCGTGCAGATTTCAAAAGTATATTTTAGCAGAGTAACTTATATTGTTTCTAGAAGAGTGTAACGACGTTCGCTGTTGCTGTTTCTGTAGACTGGGAGTCAGGGCCGCATCCAGCTGCGTTAGTTTCTCTGTTATTGGCTGCTATACTTCAAACTGGGAAGTTCTGCGTGTGTTGCGTTCATTTCTCGGTGTCAAATAATCTGTGATAGGGATGGTTTCTTTATTGCCTTGATTTTTATTGTTGAGCGGGGGACGTCCTTTGCGTTTTATTGACTTTGTCTTTTCGCTTATTTGGTTGTGCAGCTTTTGACGTTCCGATGTCTTTTCAATTGGTGATCTATTTTCCTGCCTGTCACTTGATTGGTTATCATCTGTAACATATGCCTCATTATTCGAAGCTCCACCATCCACCATCCCATTTGCTTTTGATTGAAGCTCTTCCAGAGTGTAAAAACGATTGTTCACGACTAGGCCATTTTCTTGAAGTTGCATGAACCGCCCCTGGTCTCGCAGTTTGTTTCGAAATGGTATAAGATTTCGCCTGGTTTCCCGTACTTCTTTTGTAAAGTCGTTTGAAATTGTTAATCCCATTTTTCCCAACTCCTCTAGTTTATCCAAGAGAAGAGATTTCCATCTATGGGACGGAGTCGGACATTTGCGGGACGGTTACCTTTAACCTTGCCTAATCTGTAAATCGCTTCTATGTTATGATCAGAATTTGTACGTTTAGCTTCTTGAAAGTAGAGAGAATTGACAGGTATAAATCTTTGTTAGTCTCGGATGTATCTTTCATTTTGAAAATCAATAAATTTCTGGCTTTCGATGATTTTTGCATTATTGTCATTGTTCTTTCCAGCTGCATGACTTTTTGCTGGAGGTTTGCATTTTCTATCTTTAGCACTTCATATTCCTTTTTAACTTCTACTGCATCACCTTTGAGGTGAGAGTACAATGCTTTTAATGATTTTATTTCAGCTTTGGTCTCTTTTGTGTTCGAGCTAATTTTAAGCGACAGTTCTCTATCTGAGAGATTCTTGTCGGGTTATGACATTTTGACTCGTGAAGTTCACAATTGCCAATAGTAAACAAGTCGCTTCCAGCTAAGCAAGAAAATTCTATCACCCATTAACCCACAGCACTTGCTCTTACCACAATGATAAAATTTAAGGAAGATTAATGGCACTGTATCAAGTATGCACGACACCAATAAATAAAACATTCATGTAAAACAGATGACCGTTTTTCATTTCAAAAGAGAGTGCACACATATTTATCACATTTCCCACTATTGAAGATTATTGGATTACGGAAAGGCTCGAAACACGTCCGGCCCGCTCGAGTGTTCGCACGGAACTCCAACTTAAGAGAATTTAAAAGCTCTGCAAACAAGAAATTTTTTTAACATTTTTATTGAACGCGGGTGGCCAAGCTGCATGTCTTTCGATTCCAAATTAATTATATTTTTCAAGGATCCCAATACGCTACTTTTTCGCGTTGTAGCGAATTCGAGTTCCAGAATTTTTCATTTTCGACCCACTCTAATATGTATAAGCAATAAATTATTCATATATATATATATATATATATATATATAAACTGTAGACTAAAAATTATATATAAATAAATATGTGTGTTTATAAGAATAAAGTCCTGCTCCTTTTAGATGCAAGTTGCACTCATGTCAGTTGAAGCAGACTAAATTTACTGAAGAACTAAAAAAAAACAAGCAATTCTCTACCTCTGATAGGTCTAAAGTTATTGTGTTCCGAATATCTCCCCTCTACTGAATGAAATTAAACATCAAGTTTTTCGGTGATAACTTGTCAGTTACATTCCACGTGAAAAAATGTGTTCATAAGAATAAAAGAATACATATATTTTCCAGCAAAAGTACAAAATACTGAATATCCTATTTTTAATATTTCGCGAAATATTGCCTTGGAAAGCGTGCCATTTGACAAGAATTGATAACATTTTTGCACACTTTTCGAGGCAATTTTTCGCGAAATATTGAAGATGGGGTATTCAATATTTGCTACTTAAGCCGGAAAATGTATGCACTTTTATTCTTATGAGCACATTTTCCAACGTAGAATGCAACAGACAAGTTATTACCGGAAAACTGAATGTCTAATTTAATTTAAAAGGGAGATTTTTCAGGACACAATAACTTCAGACCTATCGGAGGTAGAGCATTGTTTTTTTAGATCTTCGGCAAATTTAGTCTGCTACAACTGATATGAGTACAATGCATCTACAACGAGCAGGACTCGGGTATTTCACGGAAACTATAATAAAATACTTTTTTAGACCAATTTTGCAACAAAAATCACTTCTGGAAGGCATATCTCCTAAACTATTCAAGATGAAACTTTTTTAAATTTATTTTAAAGGGATTTTTGTGCACTTTAATTCATGTTGCGTTTATTTAGGCGTACAATGCACTAAGAAGGAGCGTTAAAAAAATGTTACTTTCTGCACCTGTTTTAAAAGATTTTAAAGCCTTTTCAATATTATGTGGTGTTTAACTATTTTTAAGCTTTTTTGCGTGCCAAACTGAAAGGTTTGCACCAATAGACATTCAATTTCCAATCATTTCTTCGGAAATATACTTACCCCCCCCCCCCCCCCCGTCAAAAAATTAAGATTTCTTAAAAAGGGGCCCAACGATTTTCTTCATTTACGGCTCAAATACTCGAGAGGCAGCCCCAAAACATACTCAAAAAAAATGGAAGGGACAAACACTTTTCAGTCAAAATTGGTTCAAACTAGCCGTAGATTGCTCAAGCATGATTTCTGAAAATTATCGTCAAATCTTTTTATTGAAACATCGAGTTTGAAAAAATGGTAATTTTTAATAAGCCACCTCATGAAGTCACCTCATGAAAGTCAGCAGTTTCCACCATAGTTTCCTTCCATAGTCCACTTCCAAATTATCGTATGACAACGTTCCTCCAGTAGAAATTAGCAATGCTTGCGAAAATGCCCTACCTCACCTATGCATCCGAACCTTCGAGTCGGTTACACTCAAAATTCTCACGGCAGTTCTTCATTCTTCTTTGCCCCGACAAAAAAGTTTGAAGGAAAAGCAATTCACTGCTTCTTCCTTGCCCATACGTCGTTCGGCCTCGTGTTTCGAGTCTTTCTTCTCTTCGCGCCAACGTTTTTTTTTAACGGTGACAGGATAGAATTAAATACGAGACGGACATATACATTAAAAGAGAATGTTTGCCGATATGTAACCGAGAATAGGCGGAAACGGTATCGGGAGTATTAAATATCAAGTTGCCATTTGAAATTTTATATAGAATACGGAAACGGCTGAGGAGTAAAGCTTGAAGTGGCGCTTCAGGAAAGACAAGGATGGAACGGTTGACAAAAGGACAAACGGACGAAGGTGCGAAGAGTGAGACGTGCAAACCTCCGGACAGTGAAGGCAGAAAAGAGGTGAACTACGAGTCACAGGTATGTTCTAGTTTATGCCTTTCCTTTCGTTTAAATTCTCTCTCTCTCTCTACTGAGAGTTCACACGAGCCGGCCCCATTTCTAATCAGGGGTCGTCCATATAATACGTTTAGGGGGTGGGGAGAGTCAAACATTTGTGACGAAGTGTGACATAAGGGGGGGGGGTCGGTCGTGCGTTACGTCATACCAAAAAAAATTTCCAATTATAATAATAGTCTTAAATGGGCCAAAAAGGTGTGACGTATTATATGGACGACCCCTTAAAGGAATAGAGGTGGTAGTGTTAGGTAACAATTAATATGTGTAAAAACCGATTATTATTATTATGTTAAAAATAAATCCCGAAAGGGAATAGTTTCTTTGTGGTCTCGTTAAACTGTTGTTCGTTTTTGTCAAACCTATCCCCAAAGTTGGTAAGCTAACTGCAAGTGGCGGGATGCAGCGGTGGGATCGCTCCGCGCGCTATTGTTTTCGCTTTGCTACCAATTTTGAGTTTTGGTTTTCAAAAATTTAACATTTGACTTAAGAACAAGAAAAATGTGTAGATTTTTTTGCATTAAATAACGCAATTAAAACCTAATTTAACAAATTAGAATTAGAATTTTGTGCTGGAAGCATGAGTTTTATTTCTGGTCAAAATTAAGTTGAAATTGTGTTAAACCATTGGAAATTGATAAATATAACTTGCACGTATCGAAGTTAAAGCTTTGTGCTATAGCATGAGTTTTATTTTGATTGAAAGCTTATATTTTTAATTTTTAAGTTCTAAAAATGTTTAATTTTTATTCAGTTTTCATATAGTCAGACTGAAATTTGGTGCTGTAGTATGAGTTTCATCTCGGACACTGGACTGAGTTTAAATTAGCTTCCGTGAAACGATTTATCCAGGAGTAATTTTTTTCTATTCACATTAAGTTTGAATTGCGTTAAGAAATTTGAAGACTAGAAATGTAATTTAAATGCACCGAAATAAAACTCTGTGCTAGAAGCATGAATTTTACCTTGGTCTACACTTTACATTTTTGAGTTTCAAATTTCAAACTACAGATTGAATGTAAGTTGAAGGTAGGTTTATCTTCTGATTTTCAATTTTCTTTATTATCTGAGCTTTGCTACTGATCTGATTGTAAAGATTATTCTTAGTAACAAAATTCGTGATCTAAATACTGATGCCTTTACTGACCTGGTAAAATGTACTGAGGGAATGAAAGAGAATTAATTTTTTGATCAAATTAAAATTTATACACTGAATCATTATTTGGGTATTTACAAGTTTTTCTAAAAGAGGCAAATACCATAGGGTACTCATGTCTTATTTACATGAGATCTTTAAGGTTCCTAAAAAAAAACGACCACTCATCGTGAAAACAAATTTCATGGCCTAACAACGGGCTTGAGTAAGTTGATTCCTCATCAATTTTGACTAAAGAAATAGTTTGATGGACATGAAAATCGCAGGAGCAAGTAGTTAAATTTAAAATGCCTTCCTTCTGCCATAAACCTATCTTGTATCAGGAGCCAACCGGAATAACTTTATATTCACAATACACGAACTTGGGTCACTGGCGATTGCATCCGTAGGAACTGTAGATATAAATGTGAATAATGAGATTATTCCGTGCGAGATCATCTCTGCCTCGACTCCCATCGAACACCCAGTTGTAGAAGGAATTTTGGGAATGATGGCCACTGAGCGTCTGGGCATCTCAATTTTGTGTGGTACGAACGCGGAGTCCAAGTTGTTACTTTCTTTTTTTTGGGTGTACTCTCTGTTTAATAGAAAAAAGCGGCTTGGAATTGGAGAAATCTCAAGCCTCGTAAACAACCTGTACTTTAACCTTAAATCGATCTTTCTGCTTAATAAGGGTTAAAGATGTTTAATAACCCTAAATCAGGTACAATGGTGTACAAAAGAAAACACCGAGCAGGTAAGAAGGTAGGCGAACGGTATGAGAGAGCCATAACCCGTGATTTAAATGCTCAAAATAATCTTGAGAAACCTCTACCCCAGGAATCAAACGAAACGTTCGAGGAGACAATTCTTTCCCTCGGAAGATGTATTAATTCGGAATCATGAATGATTTTATTGTAAACAAAAAGGGACTAACGATTGTAGAGCAACTTTCTAGGAGCTAATTTACCGTAACATTCAAAATGACAAACCCAGACGGTGCTAATACCGAGTCCCAATATAACGCAACGAGTTCAGTTTTTGAGATGATACCTAATATCCCAGCAATCATCGCTAACCAAACGGACGCGTTTCTGGCCATGGCTTCCATAATGCAATGCATGACCTTGCAACAAAGCACGAGCGACTTAAGATCTTTCGACGGCAAGACTCCTCCCTTAAAGAATTTCTTGCAAGATATCGTAAATTGCGCGGTCTATATCACTAGGGATATCGAAGCTGACTATATCAAAGCAGTTTCAAGCAAGCTAGTAGGTGTGGCCCGGGAAAGCGTCAGAAACAAAACGTTCAATACAGTCCAAGAATTAATCGCTGATCTAAAAAAACGTTTCGCCGCTAAAAAAACCAGTACTACATCCAAGAGATTGTTATCTTGCGTATGAAACATCCGGAAAACGTCAGCAATTATCACGATAGGTTACACGGGTTATCAGGCGGAGTTGAACAAGTGCTAGTGGAGAAATATTGCACTCAGTGTCCCGATCAAAATGTAGACGCTACTAAAAGCGAATACATGTAGGAACCTATATTAGGTTGCGCATTAGATTCCTCCTCACGCAGATTGCCTAGCAAAATGTCTACATTTGTAGGTACGCGAAATCCTAAAAACTTATCGGAGGCATATAAGCATGCCTTACATATCGAAGAAAAACTCAAAGCGTCACAGAAGGAAGAGGCTTCGATTTATCAAGTGACAACAGACACCCCTTCACTGACCGGTAATCTTCATCTGCCTTATATCAACCTGCATTTTCAACCTTACACAAATCAATATGAGGGTTATAATCCCCGATTTTCGGAAAATTTCCCTATGCTAAACTACCCGTATAATCCACCTTACCCACCGTTGATGGGGCCATTTTACCCTCCAGGGCAAATGCTAGCTATGTGGCAAAATCGTTAAAATCTGAACTTCAGAACCCATTTTTCCAAATTACTTTATAGATGCAAAATCCCAAGAAGCAAACAAGTCTTTGCAATCACAAATCAAACCCTTTTCACGAATTATGCTGATTAGGGCCTGAACCAGGCAACCGATAGCGATAGAGACAACTAATCCCGAAATCTCGGAAGGTTATTTACCTAGAGTTGAAACCCGCGAAGGATTGTATATCGGAGAGGCAGCTGTTAAGAATCAAAGCGAAAAATGCCGAGTATTAGCTATAAACACTACCGATACTGACATCGCGATTGAAATTACTCCGCAGCAAATCATACCATTCGAGTATTACTTCTTCCCGGACGAAGAGAGCTCGGAATCTGAAATAGAGGATTTTTCGACAAATCCGCCTCTTGATTTAAAAGCTTCTAGCGCGACCCGTGTCGAACGGCTACTAAAGAGCCTTCACATATCCCATTCAAACTTAGAAGAGCAGGAGTATGTAACTCGCTGGGTAGAGAATTTCGAGGATGTTTTTCATGTCAAAGGAGAGCCCCTCACTGCTACTCACTTGGTCCAGCATGGGGTGCCTACCATCGATGACGAGATCATCAATAGGAAGTCCTATCGTCATCCTGCCCACGATACAAAGCAAATACTTCTAGCAGCTCAGAAAATGCGTAAAATATGAATTATCGGAGATTCCAAGTCGCCCTATAACTCCCCTTTACTATTAATTTCGAACCCTTTACTATTAATTTCGAGAAAATGCACGGATCCGGAGAGAAAAAATTCAGAGTCGTCATTGACTACCAGAAGCTCAATGAAAAAGTAATTGGGGACGACTATTCATAACCAAATATAACTGACATTTTGGATCAGTTGGGTAATGCCCAGTACTTTTCTACTACTTTTCTACAGTACTATCCCTCATGGGCATCAAGAATACCCTTTGCAACGTTTCAAAGACTGGTGGACACGGTGGTGAAGGGTATGCATGGGACTGAAGTCTTCGTATACCTGGATGACATCGTTGTCTATTAAGAAACCCTCGAGGAACATGGCATTAAAACTCGACGTCTTCTCTCTCGCTTACCTAACGCTAACCTTAAACTACAGTCGGATAAGTGTGACTTCCTACGAACGGAGGTCGCTTATCTAGGACACATTAATACTGGGAAGGGAGTAAAGCCAAACCCAGCTGAAATACGTGCCATAAAAAACTTCCCTCATCCTAAAAAGGTTCGGTCTGTTAGGCCCGAATTTCAAAAACTTTAGCCGAACTTCATTAAAAAAATGTAGAATGAGAATGAGGACCCTAGCAAGAACAAAGTTTCCAAACCTTGAGGATATATCTGTGTAACGAACCAATTCTGCAGTACCCACATTTCTCAAAACCGTTCAAACTCACAACCGATGCTTCAGACCATAGGCGCAGTATTAACACAATAAAAGCAAGGCATGGATATGCTTATCGCTTTCTACTCTGAAACTATGAACGCGTGCGAACAGCGCTATTAAAAGACAGAAAAGGAATGTTTGGTCATCGTCTACTCCGTTGAAGAACTAAAGGAGGCTATCGGTCCCTTGAACGTCGATTCGGCACGTGTTCCTAGCCACAAGGGTATATTAAGCAACGAAATGGCGGATCACCTAGGTAGAGCAGGAGCAAGACAATCTGAACCACACTTCGAATCTGCACAGCGGCCATTCAAAGAAGGCCTCGTTTTAAACGAGGATCCTACCTTCCAGACATTTTCAGTAGATGTTAGCCCTCCCCCAGGTGAAAGTGATGAGAGTGATGAGAGTAATGACGACGTTGATCGCAGTTCAGCTGTCAAAAATCATACTCTAACTACTCAACCATCGTGGTACTGGGACAATTATCTATCCCCCTACTGCAATTTCTGAAGGAGAAGATGACCCCAAGCTTAGAAAATATCTAGACGCCATCGATCCCTGTAGAGAGTTTGATGATGACGAATTCTCTAACAGAATAGATAATTTTCTAAAGTCGTTTAACAAGCACATTGAAGAAAGTCAAACTTCCAATAAAGTAGTTACATCCGAATCAGCACAGGAAAATAATGAAATAAGCGAACTTCCCCTTCCTCTGGTTCAGGCTTCAACTGAACCGACTGCAAGGGTCAGGAGAAGTATCGTTCGCTTTAGGGGTATAGAGGATGTAGATGATTTCCCTATTGTTAGTCAACAATCCCCACGAAGATCTTTGTTTCCAACTCCTCTAACGACTAATACCCCTGCGGCCAAATCCACCCCTTTCTTTAAAGGTCACGGAATTCAGGGTTATGATAGTCCAGCTCCAGATGAAGCCAAAACTTGACTGTCTTGTAGTGCCAATACCATATTTAAAGACAACAACCATTGCCCATGCAGTAGCAACATACATTATTTCTCATTTCGGGGCCCCGCGTTGCGTTCTGACTGATTGAGATGGTAGTTTCATCAGTAAATTGATGCGGAATCTTGAAAGGTATGTGTATATGTGTATATGTATAAAATTTGTATGTGTATGTTCACGTAGATAGTTATGCCTATAAAACAAACTCTATTTACTCTTTATCCTTTCAGAATTTATCATTAAATAAGCTCTAACATTTCTAAAAGAAAGGGGAGGCTCGTTTAGCGATAAAAACTGTTACGTCAAACTACTAAAGCCTTCACTGACCTAGTTAAAACTTGAAGAGGAGATAAAAAAAGATAAAATAAATAAATAAATGATAAATTTGGAATTTTCCACTTCGAAGACATAGTAAACACTGTTTTAGGATTCTGTTCTGGAGTATATTTTGAACGGATGAAAAGGATGTCTCGACATGTGACCGTCTGGAAGGTGATTACTTTCCCTGATGTACGTCTCTACTCGGAATTTCTGCAGAACTTCACCAAAAGATTGGACCAGATGACATCACAATGCCCAACTCAGATGAAGACACTCTGTAAGGAGTATTTGGAGGGTCCACAATTAATGAGCAAATTTACTTACGCAAAACATCTGAAACAGACTATATTCAACCAAATGAAAGAATTAAGTTTCCAGTTTCCAGATCCTATTCGAGAGATCTTGCTAATTGGGATTCGAAAACGACCAAGCCGATTAACTCTGTTTAACGGGCTGATAGGAGAAATCATACATCCCATAACAGGACTGATGACTCTCAGATTCAGCATCTGAACGCCAATCAACGAAATTGAACTCACCTTCTAGGACAACAAACATACCCTTAGAGCAGAAATAGAGAAGCTTCACACCCATGCAGTAACTAATGATGAACAATTACAACAGGATCTTCAATCTTTAGTTGACAAGGTCAATATGATCAACGCAATTAACATTCAGATAGAATACCAACAGATGCTGATGAAGACCCTAAATTCAATGGAAACTCGCTAGAAGAAACCAAAAGGACCTACCTGTTATTAACGAAGGAAGATTTTGAAAACTGCTTGGACCTCAAGAATTACTTCTTGTGCAAGGGATTACAGCCCATCTACGAATCTGCCTTCCACAAAATTTGTGAAAGCGAATTATTGTTGCGGCTATCACTTGAAGTTTTGCGAACTTGCAATATACAATTATACCCTTGCCCAGGGCCCTATTGGAAAATAATGAAGACCTTAGGAAAATGAACTTATTCTCTATCTGACGTTACTACGGCTGGAATAGTTTGTCAAGGTCATCAACCAGAATCCATCATGCTTCAAAGATCGGGATTGCTACGAGTGCTGCCCGGGTGCTTAGTACGAATGAAATCTCTAATTCTACCCGGCATTCCCATACAAAACGATTCAACGGAATTCACTTACGAAGCTCCGTTACATTTAGAACTGGGAAAAATATAACCTACACTAAAACAACATCAACAAAATTAATGTACTTACTTACAATTAATTACTCTCCAAAACAATAAAGAGAACCGAGAAAACCATAAAATTCTGGTTCATAGATCATATGTAGGAATGAACTCCTTAGCACGAGACGCAATAATGTACCTCGTCCGAGGACGTCTAAGCATAGTCGCCACTATGTTAATTGCTGCCCTAACCTCCAAGTGTTCCCGAAGAAAATTAAAAAGTTCATCAAAAGTCACGCCTGAAAAACAATCTCCTGAAAGAATCGAACCTTTGTATGAAGTGGTCCACGCCAACGTCAATGTAAGTGAGTGAAGGACTAATCTTTACTCTATATATATATATATATCGAAGGGCCTATGACAAAGCCACCGAACGCGTCCTCAGGTTGCGGATGGAAGGTCCCTGTGCCAAGGGTTTGTGCTGAATACGGTTACAAAAGTTAATAAGCAATCGCGGACAATTGTCCAGGGATGATCCGCAGGAAAAACCCCCAAGCTAAGGCGTTAATAACCGTGCCGAAAGCTGAATGGCATGGGTGATGTGTCTCAAACGGTGTCTCTGGGATACCGGGCGACCTCCTAGAGTATCAGCCTTACCCTTGCATGCGGGG
>JAUMHM010000005.1:40197838-40212968 GCA_032362435.1 Melikaiella ostensackeni
TGCAGATTTCTTAAAGGATCTGAAAGAAATGGAAAGCTTCGGAAAGAAAGTTCTATCAGAAATTTCTAGCAGGGCTTGAAGGCTTCCAATTCAAACTTGTTTCACTTCGAACAATTCCAGATTAAGAGTTTAAAATTTTTAAAAGACCTTTCGATTTTAAATGTTTCTATCTTGGAAGTATCCTTCGTAAAGTACTTGTATTTTTCTTTTTCGTTACTGTAACCTTTAAATTGTAATTCATCACCAATATAATTACTTTTTAAAATGAATATATTTCAGACTCTCCTATTTTCATTAAATATAAAATAAAAACAGTGACTCAAGTTCTCGAAATTTAAAAAAAAATATTCTTACATTTCTATGTTTTGCAATCTGCAGCAACATTGAAAAATTATATAAAGTTTCCTAAAAAATTTATACGAAAATGGAAATTTTTCATCAGGATTTTCAACACAAAGTGGTCGCAGTTTCTAAGAAAAATAAACCAGTGCAATTCTACTCAGAATGCACTAGTGCTTGGAATGAATTTCCAAAACAAAAGTTATGAAATGACGTGTTTTCAAGCAATCGAATGCAAAATTCATTTTCATATATGCTCGTCTTATCAGATTTAGAATGTGAAAATTGGGGGAAAAAAATGTTTGCAATTCGCGAAAGCTGAAGGATGAACATGTGTCGTGCGACCGAGCACCAACCTCGAAGGCAAAAGATTTGCGAGCGATAACTTCGGATTAGAGTGGTCGATAAGACATTGGAAAATATCCTCTTTGGCCTCCGGAGTGCTGAGACTCAAGTCTTCATTGTAAATGTGTCGCATCAGCTCCAAGCGCTGTCTACAAGTTAACATTTATACTTTTGTTAGTGGCAGTTCACAGTTTTTAATTAGGACTTTTTCAATCTAAAAATCTCATTTCGCACAATAAAGTAATCAACTAATCAACTCTGAACCGCCACTTCAATAAAGTATTTACTGAAAAAATGATCTTCATGATTTGCTTCCATTTATTTCGATTATTCCGAAATTATGAAATTTCGATGGCATTAGTTTTTAATCTAATCATTTAAATAATCTAATTAGGGCGTTCCTTGTCAAAGGCAAAACTCAAGTCATCGAGTTTGCTCATTGATTGTTATTTTGTAGTGTTTAGGGTACTAAACAGTGGTGCCAAACGATTTTGCAAGATTTTCAATTTTTCTAAAGTTATTATCAGTTGAAAATTTAGGACCTTTTTTCAAGATTTTTTATCTCTGCGTCAATTGGTTTTACAAAAAAATGTCCTTATCCATACCAACTTATGCAAAAAAGATTTAATTTTAAGAAAATTAACAAAAAATTGACAAATTGTACATTGTCAATTGTTTCTAAACATAAAGGATATCATGGTTTTTTAAAAAATAATATTTAAAATCATCTTAAGTTGACATGAAAACATAAAAGTTATGTTTTTTGTAATTTTCGAAGTTTCCAATTCACGGCACGCTGCACTGACAAGGGGAGGACCACCCTCATGGATCACCAATTTTGATGAGGCTCAAATAGGTGAAAGTACATCGAAATCCATTAGGTACGTATTTTTTAGCTACCGTTGGAAAATTGGTTAAGAGATATTAGTATTAAACAAATTTTACAAATAAATGCAAAATTTCGATAACTTTGTGTAAACATTATTTTTTCATGTAAAATCATTGCTACACACATACAGAATAGTTTCTAGTAAAAACGAACTAACACTGAACATACCTGTCATTTTTGTAAACAATTATTATAAACAAATACATAAGTCAACCATTTTCCTTCATAAAAGCACAGTTTTTGTTCCAATGTTTAATAATATTTTTAATTTTCAGAAACATTCCTTATAAAAAAAGTTACAATCTATTCTTTTTTCAACCTAAAAGCATCGATTCTTCACATAAAAATATTATTAGACACGTTTTGCATTACATTTAGTCACATTGAACTAGTATTTAACAATTTCTTCCATTTTTATAAACATTTATCATGAACAAATTATATTTAATCAGATGACTTGACTTAAACACTGCGTCATTTCTGCTTTCGTTTTGTGGAAAAATGGCTTCTTCCTTTTGAAATACGATTGGTGAGTTCACAACATTAAACAGAGTATCCCTAGAGCAAGTCTAGTCCTAGTGCTCCCAGTTTTATAATATTATTGTTTATAATAAATGTAAATAAAAATTAAAGACATAGTTGAATACTGGTTCAATGTAACTAAATGTAATGCAGAACGTGATTGGTAATAATTTTCTGTGAAGAAGCGGTGCTTTTTTTACTTTTTAGCGGTTGAAAAGTAGCTAATTTGTGCATTCGTTAATAATTATTATTTATAGCAATAATAAATGTTGTTGAATGCTGCTTTAATTTGACTAAGAATCACGCACGAGGAGTTTATTAACACTCTTTTCAAAACAACCTGTGCTTTTATGAATAAAAATGTCTACATTATGCATTTGTTTATAATAATTGTGTATGAAAATGATAGTTTTGTTCAGTTTTAGCTCTTTTTGACTAGAAACTATTCAGCATGTGTCTAGCAATATTTTTATGTGAAATAATAATGTTTACACAATCAAAATTGTAGACATTTTGCATTTATTTATAAAATGTGTTTATTACTAATATTTCATAAACAATTGCCCTTTGGCAGCTAAAAGAAATACGTACCATTCATTTTTTTCTCGAAAATAGCAAAAAACACAAATTTTATGTTTCAATGTCAACATAAGAAGGCTTTAAATATTATTATTTTTAAAAAGTCGATGATCTCTTCGAGTTGTAAAAAAAATAATTAAAAAGTATTTTTCAAATAAACAATCGAAATGTACAATTTGTCTTGAATTTTCTGAAAATTAAATCTTTTCTGCGTAAGTTTGTATAAAGACACTTTTTTGGGAAACCAATAGATAGAGACGAAAAATCTTGAAAAAAAAGTCCTAAATTTTCAATTGTTAATAACTTTTGAATGATTAAAAACTTTGCAAAATCGTTTGGCACCATTACTTAGTACCCTAGACGCTACAAAATGACCAAAAATGAACAAAAGCGATTACGTGAGTTTTGCCTTTGACATGGGGAATGTCCCAATTTGTTCTTAACTTTAAAAAAAAACAGGAACTCTTTCGTACATTTGTGCAACTGAATTTCAAAACCTCTTTTAAATGATCCAAGCACATTTTGGTCATGAAGCATAGAGGAAACATGTTCTATGACAAAAGCCACGGTAGCATGAAATTCGTCTTATTTTTTTCAAAATGAGAAGATCTCAATTGAGATCCCGAACTCATTTGATAATATCAAAGTGAAAAAAGATCCTGCATTTTTGGTGCATTAAAATAGGAAAATTACTTGAGTTTGTCTAAAGTCCAATAGTGGGTCGCTCCATTTTTGGTATCTTGAACCTCGACTGCGACAATAGTTCGAGGGAATGGTCTTTCTTCCTCTTCTTCGTCTTCTATCGCTGGTAAAAGATCAAGAGGAAGAGGCGAGTAGAGTGTGTCCGTGAGAAGCGTAAATTGGAATTGAACCTAGAGTAAAATATTTGGCATTTAAAAAAAATAAAATCTAAAAAAACTATAGGCAGTAAGGAGACGTCCATCAAGTACGTAAGTATGATTTTTGAAGTTTTAGACTCCCTTTACTATTGTAAGGATTCGTAAGACTTTTGCGACCCCCCCCCCCCCCCCCTTACGTAAGATTTTATATTTTTACTGAATATATCAATTATTTTCACTATAAACGAGATTTTAGAAGATTTTAAGGCATTTTAAAAGATTCAAACGATTTTCAGTGATTTAAAAGGATCTCAACAGATTTCAAGGGCTTTTAAGGTATTTCAAAGGGCTACACAGTATTTTAAAGAATTACAAAATTTTCACGGAACTTAATGAGATTACCAAAGCTTTCCAAAGGTTTTAAGAGATTTTAAGAAGTTTCAAAAGATTTCAAGGGATTACAAAAGTTGTAGGGTATTTCAAACGACTCCAAAGGATTATGAGGAGTTTCACAGATTTAAGTGATTTCAAAAGATTTGAAGAATTTCAAGAAACTACTCAGTACAATTTCAGAGAGAATCTAAATTTTTCAAGGGATTTTACAAGATTTCAAGGGACTTTAGGGAGTTCAATCAGATTTCAAGAGATTTTACGTAATTTCAAGAGATACCAAAGTATTTTCACGAATTTCGAAGGGTGTCAGGGAATTTTAATCGGATTTCGAAGATTTGAAGGGATTTGAAAGAATTTCATAAGATTTGCGAAAATTTTAAAGTATTTTAAGAGATTTCAATAGATTCCAATGTATGTCCCTGGATTTTAGAGGATTTAGTAAAATTTCAAAGATTTAACGTAATTTGAAAGAATTTCCGAATATTATAGAGAATTTCAAGGGTTTCGAGGAATTTTAATGGCTTTTGAAAGATTTTTATGGATTTTAAGAAATTTTAAGGGATTTCGAGAGATTCAGAAAGATTCCCACCGATTTAAAAGAATTCAATGAATTTCAAAGGGATTTCAAAGATTTCAAAAGAACTCGTAATATCTCGAAAGATTTCAGGGAATTTCAAGGATTTTAAACGATTTTTAGAGATTTTAAAAGATTTCCACGAATTTAAAAGGGTTGCAAGGAATTTTTATGGGATTTTGAAGATTTCAAGACATTTGAAGGATTTTAAAAGATTTTATGGAATTTCGAAAAATTTTAAGGGATTCCCACACTTTAAAGGATTTCAAGGGATTTTCAGGAAGCTGAATCGTTTTAAAGGTAATTCAGGAGATTATTTACAATATCCATGGAATTCTAAGGATTTCAAGGAATTTTCAGATGATTAAAAAAATTTTAAGGGATTTACAAAATTTTCAAAAGAATTCACGGGATTTCAAAGGTTTGCGAAGATTTCCACGGACTCCAAGAGATTTCATGAAAGGTGTACACCAAATTTCCACAATTATTAACTCCTTGACTCTATATTTATTGGACGTATGTAATATGAAATATTACTCTATAAAAATGAAATAAAACAAATAATGATATAACGTGTTTAACAGTATAAAAAATAATTTTAACAGCCAAAACTGGTTTCAATCAGCATATCTTACAAAAATAATTAGAAAGAGGAAACTTACATAAGAAATTCTTTAGACTCTCTCCCCTCCCCCTACCTCAAGTAAGGATTTGTAAGAATTTCCAGACTCCCTCCCCCAAAAAAGCCTTACATAATTAATGGACGCGCTCTCAGATAATTTTATAATAAAATTGAATTTTTTTAGACAATTTTTCTAAAAAGTACCTTCTTCTTTAGCTCAACAGAGATGGCATTAGCCTCCTTTAGGAAAATAGCATTACCCCAAAGATCATCTCGAAGACTCGTAAATTGATGGTACTTCCATTTACGAAAGGCCCAAGCGGCCAGCTGAAATTCCCGCTCACCCCAGTTGCTCTCTGCGTCAAACAAGGGGTTGACTGAAATGCAAGCCATCACCAGGCGAAACAGTCAGAAAAGCCAAGCATAATTTTCACAAAGGTCTTTAAAAGAGAGCCCAACAGTATTTTTCTTTTTTCAGTTCGCGTAATTGGTTCGAATTTTTCGAAATGTAACCATTTTTTTTACAAGACAAGTATAAAGCTTATTCTTGTATTTAGAATCTATTTACATAGTAGTATATTGTGTAACAAGAGCGAGAAGTTGACTATTCCACGAGTGTTACACACTTCACACGAGTGGAATATGTAGATTCTCGTACGTGTCGCACATGATACTTTTTGCAAAAAGTGCAGAAAAATGGCAATATTCCGTGCCTGCAAAGTGTACGCGCAAAAGTGCAAGATTCCTCTACTGCAAGATTAGCGTGTGGGAATATGGGATTCCTGCATAGTTTTACTTGCGGGAATATTCGAGCTCGGCAAACTGTGTGGGAATACCATATTCCCGTACGCTAATCTCACAGTAGAGGAATCTGGCACTTTGTGCACACTTTATAGACACGGAATGTCGCTAATTTCATACATGTGTTGCAAAAATTAAATACAAGACCGGGATAGTTCTCTAAATTTGAATGAAATTGAAGACTTTAAGATAAAACATTTCTTCCAAAAAGGCGAATTTTTCAAAACGAAAACAGTTTTTTGAATGGAAAACATCAAACCGATGAAATTTTCTTTCATCGGAAAGTTTCTCGAACAGTAATAATTTAAGAATGCGTGGAATAATCTATTTTCTTATTTCCCGCTATTGAAATTTTATTTTTTATGTAAATATAAATATTAATATTTCAATCAAAAATTTGGCATTGTTAGTTGCGATCTCTTTCAAAATAAGACTGAGTGACTGAAAATGTGAATGAAAGAATTAAAGACTAAAAATATTTGTGAAGAGATAAGTGATTGAATGTTTCAACTTTCCAATAAATGAGATTTTTAATTCATACTTCAGCAAAGCGTTCGAAGAAATGTGAATTACAACAGGTTTTGCTTTAAAAAGACACGAGTGAATCTCAAAATCATGCTGCATGATTTCTATGTGCAAAACAATAGAACTCCAAATTACAATATTAAAATATTAAAAGCTCTAAAATATATTTTGAAAACTTTTGAAGTTTGTAATAAAAAACTGTAACGCTTCAAAATTGTAGAATTTTCAAATGGAAAATACTTCTTAATACTCACCAAAAATATCTTCCTCGATATTATTAAAGTCCTCAGGAGTATAACTGCTGTACATTGACATTGTCATGCTTTGCTCTTCTACCTGTTTTTGCAAAGCGTCGATTCGAGCTTCGTAATTCTGAAGAGTATTTTTTTTGTAAAAAATAAAATACTATACCAATGTTTGATTTAAAGTGAATCTTTTTTGCAATCAAAAATACCTTTCTTTGCTCTTCAAAAAGTTGATCAGCCTCTTCTTTTTCTTTGCGAAATTGTTCCTCGAGATTAAGTAAACGCTTTTCCATTTCTACTTTGAGATCGATGCCTTGTTTCTCAAGAAGTTCGATTTGCGCGAAATTCCAGTCGACGGTTTCGCCGTTTCCTGGAGTTTCTGCTGATGAATTCTTTTCTCTGCGTTCTCGCACTATTAAATAATTCAATAAAATTGTTTTAGCATTATTTCAGAATTTTATTATCAGGCTTAAAACTTTAAAATTAGAGGAAAATAACGCCAAAAGTCGAAAATATTTGATATACCTTGATCCGGGTGATTGAATCTGAAGACGTGATTTTTACCAAGAATGACTCGAGAGCCCGTTTTCAAAATAATGGAATCGGTTACTTCCCTACCATTGACGTAAATCAGGGCTCCTTTTCTTGGTATTAATGTAATTATACCTGAAATAAAAAGAAAAAATGTATTTAGATTTAAAAATATAATTTTGTTTCCTAAAAAATATAATTGTCACGTTGCCATTAATTGAATTATATGGCTGGTACTCTATCAAATCTTGATTCATTTTAAAAGCCTCAAACGTTTAAATTTTTATTTTATTTTGTGCAATTGGTCATTTTATAGCCTTTAAATTCATAATACGTTAATGTTTCAACCTAAAGTTTAAAACTTATATGTACCTATCTTCTGTGAAATTTACAATTGTTCAAATTGTAGTTTCTATAAGGATTACAATTTATAAGAGAAAATTATTAACGTCTGAATATCCCTTATTATAATAATTATATCTTCTATTCTAAAGAGCTCCCTGAAATTCAAAGTTCCTCCAATATAAAGGATCAATTTTTACAATTGCTGATTTAAAATATTGTCGATATTGTTTCCTTTCAGCTTGAAATTATCACGCTTTGAATACTTCAAAATTAAAATTCTTTAACTTCAAATGCTTAAAATATTAAAATTTTTAATTGCGAACAAATAGAAATATATTATATCATATATAATATTATTATATTATATTACTATTCAATATTTCTATATCACATCCTTTGTCTTCTGCCTTTAGTTTTCCAAAAAATTTTGTTTGCGAATTTTTTGAGAATAAAAAGCGTTTGTTGAAATTTTTTTAAGCACTTTGTAGGATGCATGATAAGATAAAAAAATATATCAAGGTGTTTCAATATTTTTTGAAATACGAAGAAGATATTCGTAACTATCAAGATTCAAGGTAATTTTCCATTAAATATTGTTGCCAATTCGAAATTTTTCGATTTAAAGTTCTAAGAAATATCCACATTTTTTCAATACAGAATGTTTCAAATTTCTCAATTCGCCAAAAGAATATTGTAAATAAAATGTACTTGTAGGATGTACCTAATTATAAATAAGATTTCCAAAAACAGAACACTGCCAAGTTTGAAGCCTATTAAATTGAGCAATTTTTGAAACTTACAAATTTATAAATTAGCAATTTGCATAATCTAAAACATTTAGTATAGAAAAAATCTAGATATTTCTTGGAATTTTGAAATCGAACAATTTCGAATTGGCAGTAATATTTTGTTTTACAAAGACAAAATTCAGAGTTAAAATTGTTT
The DNA here is from genome assembly GCA_032362435.1 of Melikaiella ostensackeni. Classification (NCBI taxonomy): domain Eukaryota; kingdom Metazoa; phylum Arthropoda; class Insecta; order Hymenoptera; family Cynipidae; genus Melikaiella; species Melikaiella ostensackeni. Next base: position 40,206,333 of record JAUMHM010000005.1, read on the forward strand.
ATTTTAAATTTCACTAGATTACGAATGTCTTATTCCTATTCCAAAAAATCTGCCCGCTGCGCGGGCATATTCTCATCGTGTGCTGCGCGCGCGACTCGCAAGTTTGAGCACGCCTAGGGCGCGCCAGCCACAAGGGAGGTAGTTCGACGTCTATTTTTGATTTGTGAGCCTTTTTGTATTCTGTTTTGGTGCATGAAAGGGCTTGAAAGAAAGTAGATTTCATTTCGACCGTAATAACAATTTCAAAATGCCATTAAACATTTTATTGCACCTTGTGCCGTTTTTCTATAAACTTAATTCTTTTATTTCTAATAGCATTTTTCATTCATTGTTGTTTTACCAAAAATTAAAATTTTTCATTCTTAATGTTTTTTTTCATAATTAAAACAAAAACTATACGTTTAATTAAAAAATAGTATGAAGAAAATTTGTAGACCTTTTTGCGATAAACAATTTTTTAGGGCGAAATTTTTTCGTATCTTGAATAGTTTGACCGGGAAATGGATTTTTTCATTTTTAATTACTTTTTTTACCATTAAAACAAAAATGATGCGTCTTATAAAAAAATAGTCTAAAGCAAATTTGTAGTTCTTTTTTAAAGGTGAGCAATTTTGCCTTCTAGCAATTTTTTCGTATCTCGTATAGTTTTGCTGAAAACTGGAATTTTTTATATTTAATAACATTTTTCACGATTAAAACAAAAACTATGCGTCTTATAAAAAAAAATATTTATCAAATTTGTAGATTTTTTTAAGGTGAATAATTCCGCATCACAAAATTTTTTTTGTGTCTCGTACAGTTTTGCTGGAAAGTGGTATTTTTTATTTTTAATAAAATTTGTAACGATTAAAACAAAAACTATGCGTCTCATAAAAAAATAGTCTACAGCAAATTTGCAGATCTTTTTGAGATGTATAATTTTGCTTCTTAATATTTTTTTCGTATGTCGTACAATTTTGCTGGAAAACTGTATTTTTTATTTTTAATAACATTTGTAACGATTGAAACAAAAACTGTGCGTCCCATGAAAAATGTAGTCTAAAGCTTTGTAGATCTTTTTGAGATGAACAATTTTTCTTCCCAACATTTTTTTCGTTTCTCGTACAGTTTTGCTGAAAAATGGTATTTTTTATTTTTAATAGCATTTGTAACGAATAAAACAAAAACTATGCATCCAATGGAAAAAATAGTCTGATGTAATTTTTGATTTTTTAAAAAGCATTTTCGATGGATAAAACTAGAACCATTGGTCAAAAATGGCGGGTTAAGAAACTCGACCTTTCTTTTTGGTCCCTAAAAATGTATGCCAAAGCACAACCCAATCCGATTAGTCTTTCAAGAGTTATCCAGTATACAAACGACACCGATAACAGGCAGACTGAGAAGAGACTAAGAATAAGAATCTTTAATTTTTTTCTCAAATCTATCGCAAATAAAACTTGCAAAAATAATTAGTTTCGTTTGCAAACCATTTAAGAATCGAAAACTCTGGTTAAAATTTAGTGAAGCTACAGACCTAAAAATAAATTTTAACATAATTTTCAAACATTTATGTTAAAAAATCCAAATTATACAGCTCATAATTCCTTACCCAAAATAATTTTAATGAAATTAGGAATTTCTTCATCATTAATAACTATTACAAATTAAAATAAACTATTACGATTCAGTTACGTATATCGTTTATGAGTCTTTGAAAAACAAATATTATTTTCCGTAAAATATTATTGCCTTAATAACAGATAGAAGGGAGACGTGCTTCCTCTTCCTTCTTGAAAAATAAGTTATTGTCCTGAACTTTCGTATAAAAAGGCCTAGAACAAATCATAAATTTTATTCATCCGAAAATTTTCGTCAAGAGTTGATATAAATGAAGCCTGAATTAATTTGAATAATAACCTTCGTATTATGAATAAGGTATGAATGTTCCATTTTTGATTATTACAATTTAAACTGGTGACAAAAAAGTCGATCTCATATTTAAAAAAAAAAAGTATTTTTGGATTACTTTGGTCGCAATCACGGGTTGCAATGTAGATAATACACAAACGAATAAAACTATTCATTGAAATAAAATCTTAGGCGCAGGTAAATTTTTTTCAATTTATCACTTATTCTGTAAGTTATTGTCTTTTTTTAAACAAAGATTGTTTTCCATAAAATACTACTGTTTTTATAACAGATAGGAAGTCGTGTTTCCTCTTCCTCCTTAAAAAAAATTCTGCTACGTGACGAATCCTTTTAAACGAACTTACTCATAAACTAATAACTCGAATAAACTTTTCACACCAGTAAGACGTAAGGGAAAGAAAGACGAACATCTGTCTGATGTAAAAAATCCATTCGACTTATTAGTTTATGAGTAAGTCCGTTTAAAAGAAATGGTCACGTGACAGTGGTACATGGCCTTAAGGCAGTGAAACACTTATCCGATTTCTACTTCACCGATACTTTTTCGCCAAACTCATGTCCACAAGAAATTAGATATCGAGTAGAAAATTAATTTAGAAAATTAAATGAAAAGAACTTAAGATTTTGGTTCTAAATGTGTAGAATTAAAAAATTAATTTTTTGGAAATTTTTTTGTTTCTATTAACATTTTGGGCCAGATAAATCTTCCACAGTGAATTTTATTTAATTTCCCAAACTTTCCACTCAACATCTCATTTCGTGTGGACTGTGCGTTACTCGTTGGTAACCTGTTCTAACAAATGGTACTTTCTATTCTGTAACAGTCACAGAACTTTTCCGTAAGGTAAACGTAGGGCATCATGTTCACAACGGTTATCTAAAATAATGGTTTTCAAAACAACCGGTAATGAGCATACTATTTTCTGCCTAAATTAGGTAGTGACGCAAATGTAAAAATCGTGAGGCAAGCGGGAAAAAGGGAAAAATTGCAAGACGAGGTGTCGATTTGTGCTCACGGATCGTATTTGTATAGAAATCAATGTATGTTCTAAAGCGGTAAAAAATTAACGATAGTTGAAGAGCAGTCTAACATTTTTCTTATCATCTATTATGAACAATACTCTTTATTAAAAATATAAACAATCAAAAATATTATTTATCAAACAATATTTCTCTAGAATATATATTAGTAAGCCGAAAAACATTCTGTTTTTGCCAAAAACTATTGTTTTTTGTGACTGCTTTTTGAATAAGCACAACAATTTCGCAATTTGTACACAAATATTTGTGAAAATTATGAAATTGTTAATAGGAGACTCTTCTTTCTTCAATAAAAGCTATTTAACTTGGCAAAATAATTTTTATTACTGGAATTAAAAAAAAATGGGTTAAAACACTGGAAATTTTTCTATTTGAAATGCTAGAAATTAAAGTTTATTTAATTTTGAACGTCTTATTAAACATTTCTCAATTTGGAGACATTTGGTAAATAACCGTTCCGTTTAAAATTTTGTTTATAATTTGAAGTGTCGTTCAACAACAAGTCTACTTAAATTTAGAGAAAAACTATTTCATAACCATTTGTGTGAGAATGTAGATAATAAACAAGAAATTGAAAATATTCATCGAAAATTAAAAACAAATCTAAAAGGTAAGCCTTTCATTTTATCAATTTTCAATCTATAAATTATAAAAAAACAAATAATTCATTTCCACAAAATATTATTACCTTGATAATAAATTAACAGAAGCAGAAATTCGTGTGAAAATTTTCTTCGCGGAGATGAATATTAATGTGGAATTGATTTGAGTGTGAAATTTCTTATAAATTAAAAATGCAGAATAAATTTTGCATTTGTCTATTTGTACTCTTGGCCACATTCTTCCAAGGAATTTGGTCTCTTGCAAATCCAGGTGATAGTAAATGCAACTATTCTCATGAAATTTTTCAGTGAAACGAATTAGCTAAAGTTTAAATTAATTTATCCAAGGTATTCCAGTTTGTTCGCCAAATTTTAAGAAGTTCGGTTCTAATTCTAAGTCAGGAAAATGCAAGGAATTTAATTATGGAGAATCTGATGGAAATCAAACTAATTTTTTGGCTAAAGAAGCCTACGAAGCAGATTATGAGGTAAGTACGTAAATTAAATTTTTCTTCATTTGATAATTTCTTTAACAAACTCAATTTAAGAATGTTTTCATAGATTAAGGTTTATGCTGAGAGCCTGTAAATCAAGTTTATGCATTCATTTCTTTCTTAAATAAAATCCACAGTGTTTAATTCGATTTTTAAATTATAATAAAAGCGAGAGAAAACTGAAAGAGAAGGAAAAGAACCATTTTCTTCTAATAAAATGCATGCAGTCTTTTTACTACTGAACCTTGCAAAAGTTCATATCCGGTATTCGGATTTAAAACTGGTAAAAGCAAATGTGTAGAATTTAGTTGTGGAGGATGCACAGGAAATGGCAATAGGTTTTCTACTGAGAAAAAATGCCAAAAAGTTGTTGAAAAGGTTATTTTGTATAATGTAATTTAATAACTACAGATAACAAGACATATTAATTAAATTAATATTCAATTTTGTATAAGTCTCCTTAAAATAGAACATAAGACTTTCAATCATCTAATTTAATAACTACAAATAACAAGACATATCAATTAAATTAATATTCAATTTTATATAAGTCTCCTTAAAATTTAACATTAGACTTTCATTCATTTAATGAAAAATCTGCACTGAAAAAATTTTGGGCAAGCTGCTCTACCACGCGATACAGTTGCAACACCAAACACGTGGAGCGCTGCTCGCCCATCAGTTTGGCGTGGATTTTCTCTCAAGTTGGCCGAGCAGCTTTACCACGTGAGCACGCTACTATCTCTTTGTAGGACCGCTGCTCTCCCACGTGGGATCGCTGCGTGCGCCCAACATCGAGTAGCAACTGCACCAAACATTCAATGACGCTGCTCTGCTATCGCTAGTGTGGCAGCTAACCCAAAAAATTTTCAGTGTGTGACTTCAAAAATGTTAATTACGAAGCTATGGAAATGTACAGTAAAAAATAACTGACTATCGAAAATATATGAAATAGGCAAAATTTTATATACTTTTCAAAATTATTTAGTAACAAATAATTTATCATTTTAGGAATACCATCAAGTATTGTCAACGAGTCCAAAGAAATCATACCGGATTTTCTCAATAATAGTGAAATCGAGAATGCCACAGGGATAACGACGTCACTATAAGCTTAAAAAGGAGGTCTTAAAAATGTATATTTAATACCTACGCTCGGATAATAGGATGATTTGTGGAATTTTGGAAGTTTCTCCGTGCTTGCATCTCACGGTGAAATCCAAAATCAAACTTGACATAAATATCAGAACGATTTATGTCAAAGATATTATGATCTCTGAGTATAAATAAAACAATGTAAAAAAAACTAATTCATGAAATTGAACCTTTAGAATTAGAACACTTAAATCCTGAAATATTTGTAAAAGTAACTTTTACACGTTTTTTAAATAAGGGAATATTTGAAAAAGAACCAGCCAAAATTCTTTAAATAATTATAATTATAAATAAGTATATACCATCAGAAATAAAACGTACCTTCATGATTTTCGAAGACGCAGTGCTCGCTGAGTATGTGAGGTCCACAAAGTTGAATATCTTGAGGAATATTGGCCTCTGCACTTCCAATTCTTGTAAAACCATCCTTGATATAATATATCAAACATTCTGACATCAAAGGATCCTCATTCAAATTCACCAAATGTGGAGTCTTTTTCGGAGAAAATACACCGACTGTGACTCCATCTTCTTTCACGGCTACACCCATTTCTGCAAATACAGCCTCTCTTTGCAAGCGAATTGCTTCTGTACGTTTTAATTTTTCTTCCCAGGTCTCGTTTAATTCTAAAAAAATAATTTAAAACATAAATAGTCGTTACGTTCTCAAAATCTTGACTTTTCTATGTTTCTTAATTTTTACGTTTTTAAAAATTCAATGTAAAACTATCCGTAGTTGGTTTCATTCGTCTTCTTTGCGAAGCGTTGTCAATCACTTCAAATTCTTGAAGTGGTTATTAGACCGATCGATTTGAAATTCTCAAGATTTAAAAAATTGAGCCGAATGTACTCATTTCTGAATTTTAAATGTTAGAACACTTTAAAAAGTCCATTTGAAAATCTAAAATTGTTACATTGTAAGGATTCCAGCTTCAAATGTTGAAATTTTTTTGTAATCTTCAATTATATACTTTTCCAGAACTCTAAATTTTTGATTCTGAATGAAATGTCCATATTTTAGAGGGTTGCACTGACAGACTTTTGATCGGCGGCGTGACGTTATAGTTTAGTACTTTTTTGACATACAGATAGGAAAATATCAAAATCAGGAGGAACAAAAGATCGATTTCCAACATAGGATATTTATTTAAGGGAAAGGTGCCTAAGAAGATCAAGACGGACCCCCCTACATATTTTTGTATGACCATATTATATTCATCAAATACGTACGTTTATTCGTGCTCAGTACCCTTCTACTTAATTACCCTTTTTTTTAATAATACAAGTAAACTAAAAAAGGCAGAATCAGAAACAACCTCTCCTAACCTCTTTCTACTTTTAGATCGCCAATACGGTATTCTTAAAAATGTGTTCCTTCTTCGCTTTATATCAATTAATTCTTGTTCGAAGGTAAATTATATTTGTGATTTTAC
>JAUMHM010000005.1:40216174-40235477 GCA_032362435.1 Melikaiella ostensackeni
TCATAAAGCAGATAAACTATAATGTAAGCAATCGTTTTTACTTCTGAAGTTACTTACGATAGAAAATATGAAAGGGGGGCAGGGGGCCCGTCTTAGGCACCTTTCCACCAACTCGGATTACTTTAAGACCGACTCTTTTTATTTCCTGATTGGTCGTAGGAAATTCCACAACCAATCAGAAGCTACCGGATCACCCGCCAGGCAGAAAGAAATCCGGTACCATGAAAACATAACTTGGTGCCCACGCGCCGAATTCGAATCAGCGACGGCGTGGCGTTGAAGCAAAGTAATCGGCGGCGCAACCGTCTACCATATTTGCAATTGAATTTTTATAAATTTAAAATATTATTTCAACTAAAACTTTTGATCTAACAAGAAAAAGGTGTCTTTTGCTTGAAAATATGCAAAACTTACCAGCTATGAGTTTTTCCGAGGCTTGCAGCTGTTCCACAGCTTCCTCGGCAAGAGTGGAAGCAGGATGAGAAGGAATCCTTTGTCGGGATTCTTTTGAGTCGTCTTCTCGCTTTGACCTAATGATTTCATCTCCTAAAAATAAACAAGTAATTTTTTGATTAAAAATGAGAAAATACGGTTCAAAAACGCAAAAAGCCTCGTCAAACATTCGAATGGCGTCAACAGAATGCGAGTCTTATCTAAAAGTCATAACATTTTTAAAACATACATTTCTTTGATTTAGAGAAAACATGAAAATTAATTTTAAAAAGTCATTTCAAAAACTTCATCATGAAAATTTTAAAAGAAAGAAAAGATAACCTCGCAAGAATCTGAAATTGACACCATAAATTGATACAATGAAAGCCAAACGGATAATTCCACACTGATGAATTTTTTCAAGTTTAGAGAATTAAAAGATTCTGAAGAATGACATAGTATAACTATTATTTGAAATATTTGCTTTTGAAGAATATTTTTAAACATTAAATATTATACCACCAACATATCTTTGAATAGTCTCTCACAAACCTTAAATAATTTTTTCAAAATGTTTAATAATAAATTGAAAATGGTCAACAAATTTCTCACAAACAAGATACAAAGTAGATTTTATTGCCTAAAATGGTTGTCGGAATTTAGTGCATTGTAGCTCGCCATGCAATTTATCAACGGCAGTAAACTACCAAAGCAATTTAAAATCATAATTGACTTTTATTTCGCCATAAAAAAAAAGGATAAAAGCGTCACGCAAACTTCTCACGAGAAAACCAAAAGGTCAAATTAAAATATGTACTTTAGCAATTCTTTATAATTTCAAACCAACATAGATTGCAATTTTTTCTAGTCGAATTCGCCTTTCTTCTTCCGTAAAAAAATCCAATTCATCAGCGATTTCCACTTTCTAATCAATCAATCCCGTCTAGCTCTGATTCAATTTATTATTGAACAGGGACAACTTAGCTTTCATTCAATTATCAGGACGACGACCGAAAGTGATTAAGAAAGGGGATGGGAAAACGTTTGATTAATTAACTACCTTTGGAAAATTTAAAAGGCTTTGGACATTTTTCCGGGTCAAACAATTTAAAAATTCAAGCCTCAAAAACTCAACAATGTTTTTTCAAACAAACAAACAACAGTAAACAAACATAAAGTTACTTTCAACTTGGACTGAATGAAATTTAAAATAAATACTATAAAATGGTAATTTTTGTTACTGGGGAAAAGAATAATCTGTTTCTTAAAACTGTTCTACTTATAAAAAATCGACCTTAAGGCCGTGTAACACTTATCCGATTCCTACTTCGCCGATATTTTTTCACAACAACTTACGTCCACAAGAATTGAGATATTAAGTTGAAAATTTTGAAAATTAAATAAAAGATACAGGTAAGTCTTACATGGCCTTGAAGAACTACCTAATTATTTTACATTTTCGACAGAACCATATAAGTCGATGGCATCAAGACTAAAAATTACATATAAATAATATCAGTAGTCAAAGCAGAGGCGATAGACAAGGACATGTTTAAAAGACAGTCACATAAACGATTATTGGTAAAGCCTTTTAAAAGCAACAAGTGGCAATGATTTTTTTCTTAGTAGCAGAAATTTACTCACTAGATTCTTTCTTATAAGTGATTCTACCATCTGGCCATATGTCGAGCACAAAGTGGAAAAAGAAAAAAGCAAGATAAATATAGCTTGCTGACCCTTTTCGAAAAGTTATATGCCTCTTATATTTAATTCTGGAAAATTCAATTTTTTTAAATATTATAAAAGAATTAAATAGGAAAATAAAATTTAATATGTATGCAACTGACCAAAAATTGTCTCTTGATTTTGAAAAACACATTTTTATGATAGAGAAATTTCGAATTTTCAGACCAAAATCTGAAAGAGTTATTCTATTAATAATAATATTTTATAATCATTTTACGATACCCCAAAAATTATTTCTTTCGACTGATTTTCAATTTTTGCAAGGACAGCGTTTGTGGGAATTCTATTGAGTTATTCTTTAAATTCTCGTAACCAGAAGAAGCTTTTTTCATTTTATACTATTTTTTCTGGGCCTTGTCAATATTTTTGTTTCCGTTAATATAACAAGTTATTTTTAGAGGTGTAATTTTATATGAAAAATTAAAATTAAAAAAGTATCTCAAAAAATCTGAAAATACTGAGTGAGTGAATAATAAGTAATTAAATCTGTCATAAAACAGTTTTTAGTTGGTCGCAGATTGATTTAAATGTTGGATTCCACACCGAACTCACAAGTCAGCATTTCTTTAAACTTAGGTAAGTTTTTTATGTGAGATTAATATTTGTTTTTCTGATTTTCTCATGGAATCAATCGAGATAGGCCGTTTGAAAAGCTTCTAAAAATAAAAGATTGAACGCCTCAGGATTGAATGGCCAGGATCTATATTCTTTGAAAAGAAAAATCTGTCGGAAGGAAATTTATGGTAACTCACCCTCGTGAAAATCGATACCCTCTTGTTTGAGCAGCTCTCGTAGCTTTTGAATTTCTTCTTTGAGTTCCCTGATGAGTTTGGCGTTCGCATCCTCGTTTACAACAGCCTTGCAAACGATCTGCTTCGCTCTGTCTGCGTATCTGCATAATAGAAGATCAAATATTGAAGTTAGATTAATTATTCAAGGTTTGCCATGAATATGTAAATGAGATCAAAAGTCTACCTGAGAGTTGAGAGCGTCTCGTCGTAATTTATATCAGCGGGACTGATTGCAGCGATCATCGCAGTCTTTGAATTTCCTCCCAAATTTTCTCGAAGGAGCCACGTTAAAACTGAATCTCTGTAGGGTATGAAATCTGCCTTCTTCTTCTTTTTCGTGGCCTGGAGAAAAAAGCAAATTCAAAAACTAGATCCCTCAAAATTATTCAAAACTAGTACCTAGTAGACGCTTTTAATCTCTTTAAATCATTAAACATTCGATCTAATAATTTTTTCACAAATTTAGTACCTTTTCTAGAACTGAATTTGGAATAACTAAACGAATTGTGATCAATTTTTGATAAATAGGTTAAAATTAGCAGAGATGTGATTGTCTTCTAGCATTCGTTAGCAAGCCAAAGCAGAAACTTACCGCCTGTTTTTCCAATTTGATAAGATTGCAAAGGGAAAGCGATAATTTAGCATACAAAAGGATAAAATGCGTAGTTTTAATTTCAAGTTTCAGGTATATTTTCTATAGAGAAAATAAACTTACGATTTCGGCTAATGCACTAATGACTTTTCCGAGAGTGGTCAAACTTTTATTGATATTTGCGCCCTCTTTCAATCTGGTACCTTTTGCTCCTGTCGAATCGGCTCTTTCCGAACCAGCCAAATCTACCAGGGAAATTTTACTGACTTTTTCGGTTACTAATCCTGTTGTGGGATCTTGTCTTTGTTGTGTAAAGAAAATTGTGAAGACTGCGTGCGACCTACTCGAGGTTTCGTTCATGTTTGTGGCTGCAACAGTCCTGTAAAAAAATAGAAAGATATTAAGTAACACTAACATAACTATAAATTTTGAAAAATAGTAGCATAAAAGTATCATGATTTAAAAAAAAAAATAAACTAATATATAAATTACGCAAGCCTTTCATCGACTACAATGCTTTTGAAAAAGTCGCACAAGTCATGTAAGGCGCATAAGATTTTGAAAAATATATACAATTTGTAATTTTGTTTTCTTTTTAACGAAAAAAATTAAATCCAACGCTATACGTATAGAAAAATACATAACAAAGTCAACAATATGCACTAACTTCAATTTTCTTCTTTTTATGATATAATCCTATGGATTTGCAAATTATATTTGCACAAATGAAATTAACTATAAAGTTATGACATGGACTTAAAACTTAAAAATTGCTATACCCATTAACATTTTTTTCAAGTTATAAAGCATACAAAAATTGAAGGAAACAGTATTGTTAAGAAATTCCATAAAATTATACAGGTATTATAGATTTTTTTGGGTAGATTCTAAAGTTAACTTATAGAAATAGGGCAAGTGAACCTAATCCGGATCCCGGATCACTATCGTGTTTTCTCATTAATCTTAATTTAAAAAAACAATTAAAAAAATTAAAATTTATATTATGAATAACATTTATAAAATATAAATAAAGTAAAGAAAAAACAACAGTGACCCAGGATCCGGATTAGGTTTTCTTGCCTTACTATTCTGCTATTTTGTTACCATTAAATGAAATTTTTTTTATAAGACTTTTGAATTCAATTTCTTATAATAATCGGCGGGGGAACTTGAGTTTTTACCTAATATTTATTTCCCAATGTGGGGTCTCCTCCAGGGTAATTTAAACAAAATTCTATAAACCTCAAGCTGATAGTTCGATTCCAGAAAAATTAGAGATTTTCAGAGAAATAGAAAAATATCATTAAAGAAGAATAATCGCATAAAATGAAGCTAATGAAACTCTGATTTGAAGTGTGTTCAAAGATAAAAAGAAAATGAGTTTTAATGTTATGTTGTCGACTAGGGAAGTGAAATAGTTTTTTGTCAATGGAATGACAGTTTTTTTATTTATATTAGTCTAGACCAAAATACTTTAGACTAGTAAATCAGAAACTGCCATTGCATCAACAAAGAAATACAAAGAAAATTATTGTAAATTAATTCCTACTTCACTAATTCCAATGAAATTGACAAGTTTACAGTTTACAGCATATTTTCAACTTGAGTTTCCTGAATTTTAAAATTTGATTAATTTAAAGGTTTTTTCAATTTGGAATACTTTTTAGGTGCTAGTTTTTTTGTATGTAAATTTAACTTGTTGCAAAGTCAAAAAATTACAATTTTTTATTCCGTTGTTAAATATCAAGTTAATTCGTTTCCAAACTCGAACCTTTCCTAATTAAACTCTTATTAATTGCGAAGGATTTCTAATTTTAACTATTTTTGAAACAGAAAACATTTGAATTTGAAATTTTTGTTATTAATAGAAGCTGAATGCTTTCAATCAGCATGTTTATTATTGAAGCCATTCATATAAATATATTGTTCAATTTGAAACTTATTTTTTTTACTGTTCGATTCTAAGCCTTTTTAATTTTGAACGCTTCCAATTTGATACTTTTTACTCTTTAATGTAATTGAATCAGATTGCTAATTTAAAAAAACTTCTTCAATTTGACATAATTAACATTTTTGAGCGATATTCAATGTATTAAAATATATCGACAATTAAGGTTTTCCATTGGAAATTATACAAAACAGGACATTTGAAATTACTATCAATTTTTTTCTTTTAATAATATAATTTTAAATTATTCGATTTCCAATTTTTTCGACCCTTAAATGTTTAGCCGGTAAATATTAAAAATTAAAATGATACACTTTTGAAAGACTTTTCTTCAAAAAATTGAAAATGTCATACAATCCGAGGCTTAAGATGGAAATAAGGAATAGATGAATATAAATTATTCGAAAATAAATTGTTTTAAGGCTTTGGGACAACTTTCTGGTACATATTTCTGTACTTGAGGTGGTAGAAATGTTAATAGTGGCAAAATAGTAGCATCAATCAAGAAAAGTGTTAAAGGTTTCTTCAACTTGGAATACTTTTTAGGTTCTAGATTTTTTTGTATGTAAAATGAACATGTTGCAAATTCAAGAAAATTCAATCTTCTATTCCGTTGTTCAATATCAAATTCATTAGTTTCCAAACTCGAACCTTTTTTTTTGAACTTTTATTAATTGGGAAGAATTTCTAATTTTAACTATTTTAAAATCAGAAAACATTTGAATTTGAAATTTTTGTAATTAATGAAAGATTTAGCATTGTTTAAGCTTGAAGTTATTCACATTCAAATATTGCTTAATTTGAAACCTATTCATTTAAAAAAATTCTATTTCTAAGCTTTTTGATTTCGAATGCTATCAATTTGAAACTTTTTCATTCTTGAATGTGATTAAATCAAATTGCTGATTTTCAAAAACTCTTTCAATTTGACATAATTACAATTTTCGAACGATATTCAATGTATTAAAATATATCGGCAATTAAGGCTTTTATATGGAAATTATTCAAAACAGGACGATTGAAATTCCTATCAATTTGTTTATTTTTTAATAATTGAATTTCAAATTATTCGATTTCGATTCCATCGGTACAGTTTTGGAAGACTTTTCTTCAAAAAGTAAAAAATGCCATACAATCCGAGGTTTAAGATGGCAACAAAGAACAGATGAGTTTAAATAATTCGAAGATAGATTGTTTTTAGACTTTGGGACTATTTTCCGGTACATATTTCTGTACTTGATATGGCAGACATGTTATTTTGGCCAATCAGAGATGATATTCAAAAATATTTTTCAAAAGATAGTGAAGAAATAGTGCCATTAGCAGGCAATTACGATCAAATAGTGCCATCAGTGGCAATTTTTTGAAAATAGTAACAAAATAATGGGATTGCTCAAAAAAAGTGTCAATAGTGGCGTGAATCGGAGTCCTGCACTAATAAACAAATTAATAAAATAAAAATAAACGCCTTTCATTTAAAATGATTGAATCTTGAGTTGCTTAACACTAAAAAATATTGAATATATTCTCAAGTGAATTTGAAAATTCCTTTTTACGAACCTAGCTTTGTTTCCCTCGTCGATGAGGTCATGAATGTCTTCATAGGACATCACAGCCAATTTGGAGAGATCCTCGACGTAGGGTCCCAATAGGGGATGTTCCCTCACCCTGAGATTTCCCTTATTTTTTGGATTAAGAAGATCCCGAACTCTCTCACAGTAGATCTCCATATAACTGACCTCTACTGAGTGTTTCAACTGATCGCTTGAGTTCGAGCTGATTTTGCTGAAGAGGTCCTTACAAATTTGTGGAATAATGCCTTCCTGGCCTTCCTCCTGTTTTCCCATCATCGTATAAGATTTTCCAGCCCCGGTTTGGCCATAGGCGAATATACAAACGTTGTAGCCTAAAAATGCATAAAAAATACTTGTCAGATAGATAAGGACTTCAGGTCCTTATTCTACTCGCCATAAATTCGAGAACGACCTCGTAAGAAAAGTATGTCGCATAGAAAATCCTTTCAGGTGTTTATATGGCTTATCTCGAGGCATTTGGTAAATGTGGGTGGATAATAGAACCATAACCACAAGGGGATCCAAATTTTCCTCAGGCAGTGGTCAATATTGGGGCTTTTTCATCTTTAGAAATACAGATTAGGGAACTGTAGTTTAGAATTCGATCATCCTAAATATTTCAGGGATTTGATTGGACTAGCTATGTTCTTTTTAATCAAGATATTTAATTAAGTTGTTAAAGATTTGGATATTTTGAAATTTCGGAACCAACTTCAATTTGATATTATGAATAATTAATAAGCCATCTACATTTGGAAGGTCCAAAGTTCAGGAATCAATTTTAAGGATGTACTGTACGTACTGTCAATCTCGAAATTTATCCAACTTTTAAATTGATTTATAAAATCGAAACAAATGAATCCAAGTTTAATGGCTGCCTCTAGTCATGCCTAAAAATTGGCAGAGCTGGAAAAGAGGATCGACCAGTCGTCCCGAAATTTCGGGACTATTAGCCAAAATTTTGAAAAATAATCATCCCAAATTTCTGGACGACGAGACAGTTCGAATTTCAATTACTGGGGATTTTGTTGGAGAAACATAAGCGTCTTTAAGAAAAAAATTGTTTAGGTTGAAATTGTTCATTTAACAAATGTTGTATGGATTTTTGTATTTTTATTTCAATATGAGGTAAAAGCTGCAATTCTTACCGAATTCTCATGATCAACAGTTGATTTTATTCCTTGAAAGATTTTACACAATCTTAATTTGTCGAATTCAATAAAAAAAAAATTAGGAATCATGCAGTTATTATTTTTGTGAACGAATTTTTTTCTTAATAATTTTTATTTTAATAAAACCCAACCCAACAGAATTGTGAAGAATCTTTCAAGGAATAAAATCTGCTCTTGATCATTAGAACCGAATAAGAATTGCAGCTTTTACCCAGAATTAAAGCTAAAACACAACAATCCATATAACTTTCGCCAAATAAACATTTTTAACCTACAAAATTTTTTTCTAAAGCACGCTTAGATTTCTTTTTCAAGATTCGCAGCAAATGTTCACATTCGGTCTATTTTCGTCGACTTTGTAAATAATTTTTATAATTGCTCAATTTTGAAGTGGACTGTACGATTGAACATCCTTAAGGTGCTTGAAGTGACTCGGTTGTTTATTTGGACCACATTACGTCTACACGGGTGAATTGTTTGACGAAATATTTTTACCACCTAATCTGAAGCCAATAATCTGTAAGTATACAAAGATCTTTTTCCCAAAAATATTTTGGTTTTTTTTTTTAATTGAAAATGAATCATTTTATTTATTTATTTATAAAATGATTCATTTTCAATTTTAAAAAACAACAATATTTTCAGGGAAAACTTCTCTGTATACTTACAGATTATTGCCTTTAGATTAGGTGGTGAAAATATTACATCAAATAATTCACCCGTGTAGACGTAATGTGGTTCAAATAAAGAACTGAGTCATTTCAAGCACCTTAATTTAGAAGCAATTCAAATGTGTTAGGGAATAAAATTTTGAAACAACATTTAATCATGAGCAAGCCAGAATTGGAAATATTTATAATTCAAAACTTTCGCACTATAAATTTCAAAATTTCAAAATTGCTCAGCTTTGTATAAATTTTCAGTTTTAAATTATTAAATTTTCAACGTTCAAATGTGAAATTGTCCATTTTCAAATGCTGCCAGTTTTGAACTATATGTACAATTTTGGATAGTCCTAGGTATATATTTTTAATTTCTCCGTTCAAAATACGAAATCTCTAATTTAGGAGTTATTGTGAAAACTTAAAATAGTCAATTTTAAATTATTCAGATGTATTAAATTGTGCCAACTTTTCGCAGGTGTATAATTTCATACGTTTTTTTTTCATTTTTCACTTTTGAATTTTGAACTCCAAGAATTCAATTTCAAAATTCTTAATTTCTAAAACTGAATGATATTTTATTTTTAAAGCTATAATTTAAAAACAACCAATATAAAATCTGAAGGTAGCGAAATATTCAATCTAACTTTTATAATTATTACTAATTTTTATGTTTTGAGGTTTTCTGTTGACTGAAAAAATGTAAGATTTGAGGGACTCATTCCTTGGATTTTTGGTGTACATTAGATTGCAAGATTGCAGAGAGGTTGTATAGGGATTGCATAGAGATTTCATAAAGGTATAGAGATTGCACAAAGAGTGTACGCACTTTAAAATTTGGAACTTTTAAACTTTAAACTGGTTCCTTTGAAGGTTTCAAATTTATCATTTGCAATTTTCTTTTCCTTTTTTTTGGGCGATAGATTTCATTTCATTTGAAAATTGTGTAACCCTTAAATCATGCATATTCAATTTAAATAATTTCAATTAAACATGGGTCAGTTTAAGAGTTTTCTTATTAAAACTTGTAAAACTGTGAAAGTTTTAACTTAAAACTAGTTCATTTTCAGTATTCAAATTTTTAAATTCTAAATCGTTGAAGTTTTAAACTTTGTACTTCTTAACTCTTAAATTCTTCACTTTAGTATGTCTTTAAATAGAAGTGTTTCACTTTTAACGCTTCAATCTTCAATCATTCAAATTCTATGATTTTTATGATTTCTTTAAAATTTTGAAAGACTGAAATTTCAAATTACGCAGTCAATAAAACGAAAGTTACACTTCGAATTTTTTTGCTGTTAGGTGATTGTGTTGTTTTTATGGACAGGGGTTTCTGTTCTGAATCTTTTAGTGTATATGATTCTGTATTTCATTTTCTATCTCCGGAGTAACGAAAGTTACCTGCTTATGGAGAATTTTCTAAGCTGACATTTCCCTGACCGAAAGATGAAATTCCCTGATTACCTTTTTTTTTATTTCTCATCTGAGTCTACGAAGTACCTTCTCAATGGGATAAAATTTGTGAAACTAAGGATTTTTTTTCACGACGACTTCATATCTTTGTTATTGGCAAAAAAATTACTTTGTTCCATGAATTTCATCCCAGTTTTGATAGTCCTCGTATACTTCTTCATAGCCTCTGACTTTTCCCTGACTTTTCCAGTTTTTCAAATTCCCTGACTTTTCCGGGGTTTCCCGGTCACTCGCCGCTCTTTAAAGATAATAAAATATCAATTTCAAAATCTTACCTTCAAAAGCGTGCTCCAACATCTCCTCTCCAATATCTTTATACACCATAATTTGTGAGGAGTAATTATCATCGTTGGTCTGCAAATTAGAAGAGAAAAGCAATTTTATCTTGGGTGACCTTAATAGAACTTTCATGACGAGTCCCAGGGAATATAATATAATATATGAACTTTATTGGATTTTTCTAAGTCTGCGCCTAAAAGGCATGGCCGGGTAAGCATGCAAAATCTGCCCCAGCACGTATTAAGTTGAAATTTCCGCCATAGGTTCGCATCCATGTAGAGTAAAATTTCTCTCAATGATAACCCTAAAAATTCATTTTTGTGGAAGTTATGAAAGGGTGAAGAAAAATTTAAAAAGTGCTTTTCTCGAAAACGGCTTGACCGATTTTTATGAACAAAATATATGTTGTAGACACTAACTAGTCTATTTCAGAAAAAAAATTGTTGAAAAAATTACAGGTAAACAAATTTTTGAATTCTTCAGAAAAAGTTTTTGAGGTTATGTTCTAGAGTGACCACTTCCATATCTTACATAAACATTCCTTAAAATATCCTTCATAACATATATTTTTGTTGAATTTTTTGAAGGGGTGGAATAATGTCAGAAAAAATAAAAATCGCGCATGCAACACTGCGCACCGTTATGGTGCACTGCTCCCGACCGCATACTTTGAAACACAACTTTATTGTATTTTTCATGGTTAGAAAAGTTGTTGAAATTGAAGATATCATTGTAATTAATGTAACTGATGTAATTAAATATATCATGAGTAATATGCCCTTCATAAACGTCTGCAGTTAGCCTATCCAAATTATAGTTTCCAGAGTTCACCACGAGGAGGTTGCAGTACGATGTTAAACTCCTTTCTCCAGGGTGCTTTATTATTGTGAGTCCCCTCGTCCCTCACAAATCGGGGCGCTTCATTATCGTAAGTCCCCTCGTCTCTCACAAACCAGGGTGCTTCATTATCGTGAGTCCCTTCGCCTCTCACAAATCGGGGTGCTTTATTATCGTGATTCCCCTCGCCCCTCACAAATTGGGGTGCTTTATTATCGTGAGTCCCCTCGCCTCTCACAAATCGGGGTGCTTTATTATCGTAATTCCCCTTGCCTCCCACAAATCGGGGTGACTTATTATCGTGAGTCCCCTCGCCTCTCACAAACCGGATTACTTTATTATCGTCAGTCCCCTCGCCTCTCACAAACCGGGGTGCTTTATTATCGTGAGTCCCCTCACCTCTTACCAATTCAGAATTTTCTTAATCCTCATCGCTATCATCATTGATCACTGTACTGCAATGGTTTTTTAACATTTCGCTAAATACCTGTGCTGATTGAAGAATTTTCGACAAATACGTAGCATGAAAGAGGTAATACCGATGGCAGCAATGTGTGAGTAGCAGCCAACTGTTCGTCTGCCATTAGCACACTCGCATGCATAGTGTGTTACCCCGAAAACACCAAAGCTGTTAGACTTGTATCTTATAAAACATCTATATGATGCTCGAGAAATGTGTCGGGATTGTAACTTTCAACTTAAGTACATTGGGATCTTCTTTGACGTACTTGACGTACTTCTTTGACGGTCAGTTTGCCATCCTTATCTACAATCCAGAATGATTCTGAACATCAAACAATTTTTTTGCTATTTCTGTCGTATAGTTTTGAATAAGATTATCCCTGATAACAGAATTTAAAACAAAACGAAGAGCGCAAGATTATAGATAAAATTATATTTTAAAGAAACTCATGTGTGCTGGCTATGATATATTTTTCAAAACACCCTAATTATGATAAAGCACTCCGATTTGTGAGGGGCGAGGGAACTCACAATAATAAAGCACCCTGAAGAAAGGAGTTTAAAATCGTACTGCAACCTCCTCGTGGTAAACTCTGGAAACTATAATTTGGATAGGCTAACTGCAGAAGTTTATGAAGGAAATATTACTTATGATGTATTTAATTACATCAGTTACATCCATTACAATGCTATCTTCAATTTCAACAACTTTTGTTATCATGAAAAAATGCAATAGAGTTGTGTTCCAAAGTATGCGGTCGGCAGCAGTGCACTATAACGGTGCGCAGTGTTGCATGCGCGATTTTTTTTTTGACATTGTTCCACCTCGTCAAAAATTCAACAAAAATACATGTTCCGAGGGATATTCTAAGGAATGTTTATGTAAAATATGGATGTGGTCACTGTAGAACATAACCTCAACAAAAAATTTTGAAAAATTCAAAATTTTTTTTTATCAGTAATTTTCGTCCAAAATTTTTTTATATTTTTATATATTTTTTTTAAGTCTCATTAGTGTCTCCAACGTATATTTCATTCATCAAAATCGGTTAAGCCGTTTTCGAGAAAAACCGCTTTCTCATGGATTCCAACCTATCACAGAAATTTCAAGTCAATAAGTGCGGGGAAGATTTTGTATGCTTACCCGCCTATGTCCTTTCATGTCGCAACTTAGAATATTGTAATCCTTTTCGAAAATTCACTGTTGCAAGTCAGAATAATTGGAATCATTTACGTGAATTTTTTTATACTTCTTTTATTTATTTCCCGTCCCAGACTAAGACTTATAAATCTTTTAGAAAATTCCTTGTCTCAATGTCGATATTATAATTCTTTACTGAAATTCGCTGTCCCAATTCAGAATTATAATTCTTTTATAAAATTCACTGTTACAAGTCAGGATAATTGTAGTTACTTACATGAATTTTCTTACATTAGTTTGATTTATTCCCTGTCCCAGCTCAATACTTATAAATCTTTTAGAAAATTTTTTGTCTAAAAGTCGATATTATAATTCTTTACTGAAATCCCCTGTCCCAACTCAGAATTATAATTCTGTTGAAAAATTGACTGTTTCAGCTCATAATTAGAGTGATAAATTATATGGAACCACTTTCAATTTGCATATTAGTTCATTCGAGAGAAAAATCCCGGTCACTGATTCAAATTGCCGGTCATTTCCCGGTTTACCCGATTTCCAACTCACATCAGTATCCTTATCCTCTAAAAAACAGGTATGATTCCTATTCATTGGCACTATATGATGACAGATAACGGCTTACAAAGTTATCTAGATCAATTCAGATGCTTGCAAGCTCGATTTGGAGGGTAGGGTAGTCGCGTGGGTTGTTAGTGGCGCTGCAATCGTGCTGTCGAGGCCAGAAGCTCGCATTTCAGCGCGACTGAGGGAGCTGTCGGTTTGAGGGCGGACCTGTAATAATGTCCGCGAGCGCGGCTCACCACCAACGTAGTGTTTTGACATAGCAGTGCGCGTAACCCGTGTGATTAACGTTGTTTGTTATTGTTATTTATTGTTCAGTGAAGTGTTTTGAGGATTTCTTCAGGAATTGATCTCAACAACCAGGGTGAGCAATAGTTTTTACTACGATCGATCGCTGCTCTGGGTTCGCCTATTCTTCGCGAATAGTCATTCACATCACGTCCCGTTTTAAAATATAGGATATTTAATGAAAAAGGGTATTGTAATGATCACTTCGTGGTATTATTTCTCTGTTTTCTGTAAAATGATGTTAAGTATGCAGATTTTAAAGAAGACTATTGAAACATCTAGGAGATTTTTATTTAGAAGAGCTGAAGGAGAAGAGTTATTGCAGTTATTCGCTACAGTCTTTATGTTCTACTTTTACTTTTCGATTTATAACAAATTTTCTTGTGAGACTATTATGAAAGTTTTACAAACAGACAACTAGTTTCTCGTTTTTTACAACTTTTGTATGACAAATTTGATGGAATCAAAGGGACACCTTATAAATTATTGTCTAATTATTAAAATTGTATAGATAAATCATTAGAGATTGATAGATAGTAACATAATATTTAGCAGTTACATCAGCTGTTCTAGTATCACAGTTGAGAGTTGTTATAGTTATTGATCGAGTTGTTGTAAATGTTATACTAATTCTTGTCTATATTAGTAAAGAAATTTGTTTTTTGTATTTCCATTGTTGAGATTGCTTTCGGTTAGAAGCATGTTAACAAATAAATTAAGGTGAAGCAAAATTATTTGAGTGGATGAGATTCTTGTCAACCATTGAAAATTAAAAATATTTCGAGTTGCAGATTTTAGCAAAGTAAAATTAGAAAATTGTGAAATTGAAAAGTTTTGAAGTTGAACAATTTAAATTTGAAACGTTCAAGATTGAACAAATTCTATTTTGAAGCGTCCGAAATTAATACATTTGAAAATAGAACATGTTCAAGATAGAAACATTCAGAGATAAAACTTTCGAAAATTTGAAAATTTTAAATTGAAGTATTGAGGACTGATTTTAAGTGGAAGCATTATAATTTTGAAAGCTACTAACTGAAAACGTGCAAAGTTTGGAATTTTCAAAATGAATTGGAAAATATTCCTAATTGAATAACCTCAAATATTATAAACGTTTTAAATAATGTATATCATCTACATTTTACGAGTAACTATTCCGATTGATGAAATTTCAAATTGAACTGTTTCGGATGCAATAAAGAAATTTTCCAAATTTGAATAATTTTACATCGAAGATTTTAAAATCAAACATTTCAATATGGAAAGCGTTCTATATAGAAAAGCTTTCAAATTTGAGCCCTTGAAATTGAATCCGTGGCCTTAAATGTAGCCAACTTCAAATTTGAAGTATTCGAATTTAAAGGTATATAATCGGAAGCGTTAAAAATGAATAATTTGAACTGTGAAGTGTCAAAAAATAAACTAGTCCAGATTTTAAAGCACTTGAAAATGAACGAAATTGGGAATTACAAAATTGGGAAGAGCACAAAGTTAACGGATTTCAAAATCCGTTTAAAATTAATTAAGTTTTAAATGTAATGTTGAAAATCGCATAGTTTTTCGTTTTAAAGTGACCGAAATTTTTGAAAATTCATGTTTTATAAA
The DNA here is from genome assembly GCA_032362435.1 of Melikaiella ostensackeni. Taxonomy (NCBI): domain Eukaryota; kingdom Metazoa; phylum Arthropoda; class Insecta; order Hymenoptera; family Cynipidae; genus Melikaiella; species Melikaiella ostensackeni. Next base: position 40,231,756 of record JAUMHM010000005.1, read on the forward strand.
TTGTATACTTAAAATTTTTCAAGGCTTATAAATTAAACAGTAACAAAGTTAAACAGTTTCATTAATTTAATGTTAAATAATTTCACGTCGGAGTTCATATGTACTTGGAAGCGTAGAAAATTGAAGAATTTTCCAATTTAAAATTATTTAGTTTCGAACAATTTAAAGTTTAAATTAAGTATTGAATTTCAAATGGTTAAAATTTTTAACTGTACAAATATTACTAGAATAATTATTTTAGAAATTGAAAAATGATTTGAACATAGAAAATTAGTAATTTTAATGTATAAAGTAAATACATGAATAATAAATAAATAGTAATAAAAGAAGTAAATAAATAAAATATAATAAATACAAAAAATAATGTAATTTGAAAAATATTTCCTTGTTTGTAGGGAAAGTGAGTCATGGGATATCCGAATTGACTCATCTTTTCTTCAGTTTTTCCGGCATATTCATCCTTGACATCAACGAATCACAGTAAAAAAGAGTACTTAAGAATGTTACATTCTAAATTCAGCAAAAATTCGCCTTAATTTGAGAAGATCAATATCTGAATTTCGGAATTTAATCATTTTCTTAAATTCAGATCAACTTTACGTGAATTCAGATCAATTTTTGCTCAATTTAAGTTCATCTGTGAATTAAAGTACATTTCTGAACTTGAGGTGTAACATTTTTAAGTATTCTTTTTTACTGTAATACATTATTCGACAAATTCTTTTTGGACTGTTCTATTTTGGATCTAATTACCCACATAATGCCAAAAACGATTTGTTTTCAGATCAGTTTTAAAACAGGGACAAAAGTGAGCCAGATTCCATAGAAAGTTGCAGTTGATTTTCATTGTTCAATGAATTTTCCCTTTAATTTATCATTATAGGGTGCCTATTTGTCAAAGACATTTCAAAATTTCATAAATTTGCGCAGATATTTCATTATGAATTTTCGCAGCTAATTTTTCAGTTTTTAACTTTGTTAATGTTCACCGCACCGACAATTTTTGATAAATATTTTGATGTAGCGATTTACGATCCCAAACAATAGCTATTACGAAAAAATAAATAAATAAAATCAGAAACGTTGCCTGTAATTCATGACAATGATGAATTAAATGAAAATGTATTAGATTTGGAAAATATAATCATAATAAAGTGCATTTATTGTCAATTTAAAAATAATTGTAAGTAAACCAGACATGTTTTTACTGCAAAAAACGTTTTGCATTGTAAATGCTGTGTTAACGATTTCCGTCGAAAAATTGGTGTCAAGGAAAATGAAAGATCATTTCGCCGAAAACGTTGTGCATTTAGTGAAATAAGTTATTGATGAAACATTGCAACCGTTTGCATTCCCACAGAACACGTTTTCTAGTAATTTCGGCCCTATTTTTCTCTGAAATTCTAGTGGCTCTGTATGAAATATTCAGTCGGGAAACAATAGATTCAAAGTTCGGTGAACTTTGTATTCTTTTTTAATAAACAGATACTATTTGCTTGATATAAACATATACCTATAAAAATGAGAGAAAAAGCTAATTTTTAAAGTGTCATAACTGTTTGGTGGTTTAAATTATCAGCAAATAGAGATGCAGGTACTTTAGTTTCGAAAGATTCGTGGATTTAAAATAATTTAAACGCAGTATTAGTTACTCAGTGAAAGCTCTTACTATTTTCGAAGCTACTTTTGTCTGTGGAATTGATTGATCAAATTGAAATTATATATTATTCTCCGTAAATTTCCTTGCATTTTCGTCCTACTTATAAATTGCACTTTTCCACCATTCCTTCTTCTCCATTCGTGACTTTATTAAGTATTTATTCAATACCAAATATAGAGACAGCTGATCTCTTGTCAGATGAATTATTTATTATCTGTCATTGCTTCATTCAGTTTGATATGTTTGAAATTCAGTTGAATTTATTTCGAAATTTGAAAATAATCAAATTAATCGAATTTGAAAATTATTTTGATAACAGTTTGAATTCAAGATTCAAATTCTTCCTGACTGCAACAGTTTTGAAACTTGAAACTAATTCATACTTGAATTGGATATTTCAAAAAGTCGAAAATTTTTGGAATTTGCAAAAACTCGAATTTTAAAGTAGGATCGCAATTCAAAACTCTGAGATTTTGAAAGCTTCTTTATTTATGTTCGAATTTCATTAAAATTTGATTTCAGTTACTTTTAGGCACTTTCTAGTACTACGGATTTTTCCGTTAGTTTAGCCATTTAAGTATAACGCTGGGGCTGGTATTGCGAAAATTTCCGTAATCTGAAGGAGCTGGAAATGTATTAAGTGTACAGAAAATTCCATAATACTAGACATTACGTTTATTTTATTTTATGTGATTATTCTTCTTTTACCACATAACAAAATTTAAGGATAGGAATACTTGAATTTTTTATATACTGTTTTTAAAAACTCATTTCCATGAAAGCGTGTTACAGAGCTTCAATTATGTATGTAACTTCAAAAGTTCGAGCCTAATCTATTTTTCTCATTCAATTTTATTCGTGAATCGATTAAAAAATAAAGGTAATAGACTCTGACGTATATATTCATCGTCCTTGATTCAAATGCATGAAAAAACAATATCTTCGAAATCTACGAGCTATTTTATCAAAATAATTTCAAACATGCAAATATGAAATAAATTGGTAGATTGTATTTGAATATGTAGAGCTTAAAACTGTACAACTTTGAACACTTCAAACTAAATGGAAAATTTGCGTTTTGTCAAGTTGTAATTTTTAAAGCTCAACTCTTTCAAAATATTAAAAATAATGTTAAATGTCTCACAATGAAAATTTCAAATTACTAAAGTTTGAATCCTTAAAATTAGTTTGGCTTTGTTTAGTGCTAATCACCGTTTTGATTTGAAAACTTTCCCGATTTTAATTTTGTTAACTGTTATAAAACTTTCAGTTATAAAATTCACCAATTTTAAGTGCTTCAAATGTGATTTTTTTCAATGATTACTCTTCAAAAATTAATTTTTTTGACTTTAGAATTTTCATTTTGAAGCTTTATAATTTACTTTACAATGTATTAGTTAAGTATTTAACTTGAAATTTCTTTCACAAAATTGAGAAAACTTTGATTTGAAACATTAAAAATATTGAAGGCTTTACAATTGTATTTGTTTTCAAATATTTTTTCTGAATGTTCAAACTAATTATCATGATTTTAAGTTTTTTTTCATTTTTTAGTACTTCGAATTTCAAAATTCTTTGAAATTTCTGATGTGAAACGCTTTTAACTAAAAATTGTTCAAGTTTAAAATGTTCAAGTATTAACGATTTAAAATTTTTTAAATTTCGACCATTTAACTTTGAAATGACGAATAAAAATTACAGATTTTAAATTATTTTATATTGTCTGCTTTTGATTAGTTATTTTGGAATTTTAATTTTCTCTTCATATTTAAAATTGTTCACTTTTGAATGTTCCCATTTCCATATTATGCAACTTTGAACGCCAAAAGAACCCCGCACAAACCTTATGGGAAGCTGCCCTCCGTCAAATTGGCTGAAACTTTGGGAAAATGATGTTCTCGTCACGCCGAACAAAAGTCTCCATGGGCACATAAAGATCCTATGAGTAATTTCGGAGTTATGGGGCCTCCAAGTTCCAGATTTTTAATGATTTTGCGCGTGTGGGTAGATTGAGCTGAAAGTAAAAGTGAGCGTGCACACAAGTTTTGAACAGCTTAGATTG